>APFE030920783.1:59112-70405 GCA_000404065.3 Pinus taeda | reverse complement strand
ACCCTGCTTATCATTCAAAGACAAAGCACATTAATGTTCAGTATCACTTTGTGAGGGATATGATAGAAGACAAAAAGGTGTTTCTGGTAAAGGTGGACACTTTGAAGAATATTGTGGATGCATTGACAAAATTTGTGAGCTCTGAGAAGTTCTATTGGTGTAGAGAAACAATGGGCATTTCAAGGCTAGAAAAATTACTAAGCTCTCTTGTGGAAAGGAAACAACAAGTGGGAGATTACTGGGTTGTGTTATATTCTTGCCATGACTAACCTACGTAGTGAACCGGGGGGTTAGAGGGGGACAGGTAGCCCCCCTCTACGGGGTCTGGGGCAACGCCCTAGGAAAATTGTTTTTTGGACCCTATATTAGGTTGGGCGAACCTACCTATGGTTTTCAGTCCATGGTTTTGGACGCAATGGTTTTCGGTCCATGGTATTGGATGCTCTCACATTGTTTATTTTCTTTGTTTTAGAATTCGTATGTAGGTAATTTTTGTACAGGATTAAAACCTACAAAGATGAATATATTGATGCATAATTTCAACATGTTGATGAAATAAAAAATACATTGGAAGGTTTGGGAGAACCTATTGAAATGAAAATTGTTGTTCGAAAGATCCTCAGATCCTTGCTAGCAATATTTAACCCTAAAGTATCTGTCTTGGAAGATAGATCAAATCTGAACAATCTCAGCATAGATGAATTTTATTGAATTATTACAGCATATAAAATGATGATTGTAGAAGAGGATAGCACATCTCACTTAGAAACAACATTTTCCGCATCCAAGAAAAATGTTAAGGACAAGTAGACTTAGAAAGAAAAAACTTGAAGTTGTAAGGATGAAGAAAAGGAAGAAGAGGAAGAAGAACTCTCAGATAAATAATTCGCCAACTTCATGTGGAAAATGAGAACATATACGGGAAAATTTGAAGGTGAACTTCCATTAATATGTTTTTACTGTGGTGAGGTTGGGAATTTTTCAGCCAAATGTCCTCACAAAAATGAGGTTGTTACGAATGGAAAGAAAGGTCGTTGGAAGTTCAAAAAGAAAGGCAAGAAGAAATGGTTTAAGAAAAGTTTCTTCACCAAAGAAGATAGTTCCTCATCTAAAGAAGACAGTGATAACGAATAATAATTCAACGGAAGAGTATTATTTATGGCCAAGCACATTAAATAAGGGGCACCTGATGAAGAAGGAGACAAAGAAGAATAAATGAATGAAGTGGAATTCCAAAACTAAGTAATCAGGGTTATCAAAGAGCTCAAGGCCGAAAAGAAGCATGTTAACACTCTTGAAGATGAATTGAAGATAGAAAGGGAATAGGTCCTCAATATTAAAATCAAGGTTGAAGAATACAAACGAAATGAAGAATTACTCAGGAAAGAAGTAAAGGAAAGAAATAAGGAGAGAGAAGAATTGGAAGTTGAAATAGTTTCTCTATGAAAGGATGTAAAAAGTGGAAAAAATCTTCAAGACTATGCCAATATTTCAAAGGATTTGGACAAACTCATCAGTAACCAGCGATCATACAATGACAAGACTAGTCTTGGTTACAAAGAAAAATCTAAAAATGAGTCAATTCCTTCTATGACAACTAAAGAAGATGGATATGCAAAAAGGGTAGATCCCCCACCTAGATCAAGAGATCATGACTAGCAAGAAGAACCTTGGAAGATGGTTCCTCAAAGAAGATTTCCTCCCAAGTATCAACCTATCTTTTATGGTCACTGTTATTCATGTGGATGGTTTGGACATAGAGCTATAGAATGTCGCATGAATGAAAATTATTCTAGGAGATATTTCATAAATGGATATTCCATAACTCAAAAAGATATCAACTGATTTGATTATCTGAGAGATGATATTGAATTTTACACATGTAACAGAAAAGTGTGGTATGTTGATAGTGGTTTCTCAGCACATATGACTAGTGATAAAAATAAATTCATATCCTTGAAAGAAAAGAAGGATGGAAGAGTGCCTTTTGGGAATGGCACGGCTTCAAACATCATAAAACAAGTACAGTCACTCTTGGAAGCAAGGATGCATTAAAAAAGGATGTGATGCTAGTTGAAAATATGAATCACTATTTGCTCAATGTTTGACAGATTTGCACTCAAGGGCACAAGATTCTATTCAACTGGAAGAAATGTGAAATTAGGAAAGGAAAGTTGGGTAAAATTGTGGCTACAGCAAGAAAATCTCCAAATGATATATACATTTTGGATTAGACACCTAAAAGGTGTTTCTTGGAGAAAGAAGATGAGAGTTGGTTATGGCACAAAGAATGGGACATATAAATTTCAACAATATTGTCAAGATCAGAAAAAGGAAGCAGTTAGAGAAATGTTGAAAATTTCAAAACCTTCCAATATGACATGTGAATCTTATCAGCATGACAAAGAGACAAAAGTCAAATTCAATAAAAAGGAACACTTTGCGACACATCCATTGGAATTAATACATACTGATCTATGTGGTCATATGAGAACAAAAGGCTTAGATGGTGAATTATACTTTATGCTAATGATAGATGCTTACACTAGAATGACAGTCATTGGTTTCCTAAAGAAAAAGTATAAGGCATTCGAGTGTTTCAAAATCTACAAGGAATTGGTTGAAAAGGAAACTGATTTGAAGATCAAATTCCTGAGATCAGATAATGGCAGAGAATTCACGTCCAAATCATTTCAACAATACTGTGACAAAAATAGAATAAAAAGGCAATTCTCAACAACAAGAACACCACAACAAAATGGAGTTTTTGAAAGGAAAAACAGAACCATACAGGAAATGGCTAGAACAATGTTAAAGCTCTCAAACTTAGAAAATAAATAATGGATTCAAGAAATTAGTACTTTCATATTCATCTTAAATAGAGGCTTTCTCAAGAACAATTGTAACATGACTTCCTACGAACTATGGAAATAAATACCAGCTAACGTCCAATACTTCAAAATATTTGGAATAAAATATTACATCGAAAATGAAGACTAAAAATTGGGCAAATTTGATTCTCGTATTGACAAAGGTATTTTCATTGTTTAATCGCACAAAATAAAGTCTTATAGATGCTACAATATGAGGCGAAAACAAATAGTTTAAAGCATACCTATTACTTTCGAAGAAAATGGTGTTCTCAAGGATATCAATGGCATCATCTCTTCAAGGAAATCTGAGGGGCTTGAGGTAAAATCTATGAAGGATGAGGAAGAAGCTCCAGATTAAGACCAATCAAATAAGAAAACAATAGTCAACCAAGAGGAAATAAGAAATGATCAACTGGATCTAACAACAAATTCTCCAAAAGTTTTAAAACAATGGTGTCAAAAGAATCGTTCATAAAATCAAACCATCAGCAACATAAATGAAGGAATTAGAACTAGAAGAAGTCGACAACTTCATTTATCACAACAAGCCCATCTTGCTCTATTAGCAACTTTTGAGCCTATCAATTTTGAGGAAGTTAGTCAAAATGAACACTAGGTAGCATCTATGAATGAAGAAATGGATCAAATTAAGAAGAACGACACTTGGGAATTGGTTCCATGACCAAAGGATAAAAATGTTATTGGAACTAAATGGGTCTTCAAAAACAAATTGAATGAAGAAAGACTGGTTACTAGGAACAAGGGAAGATTAGTCTGCAAAGGATATGCATAGGCTGAAGGAATCAATTTTGAGGAAAAATTTTCTCCTGTTGCCAGAATGGAAGCTATTAGGATGTTTCTCGCTTATGCTTTCTCGAGAAAAATCAAGGTCTACCAAATGGATGTTAAGTCAGCTTTTCTAAATGGTGAACTAGAGGAAGAAGTTTGCATTGAACAACCCAAAGGTTTTTTACTCTATGTGATCTGAACTGGATCCATAAAGAATGATTAACAGAGCCATTGTTGTACCAGGTCGAGACAGACTTCAAAGAATTTAAAACAGCGATCAAAAACACCTCTAAACCAGTGGTAGTGGCAGCTAGCATGGAACAACGAGGACCTCGGTCAAAGCTCGCTAAGCGAGGTCCATGGAAATTGCGCGGGAGGTGAAACTAGCCCCTGGGAGGCCTAGATCAGGAAACAGAGGGAGTTTTTGATGCACGATTAGCACTTAGTGCTAATCTCACATCGCTGGGTTAAAACCCTCAAAATGGAGAAGCCCTGAGCACTCGATCATGTGGGAGATGAGAAAACCATGGGACAAAAGGCTAAGCACTAAAGGCGGGACCTACTGCAAAACTGCTGGTATTGATCGGGGGCGTCCATGGGCAGTAAGCAGTTTTGATGAAAGCGAAGTGATTCCACTCGACGCCTGACGTGTGACAAGTGGAGGAGAGAGAAAACCACCACTCATCATCTGCTAATGGTCAAGATAGTCAACCATGTGGGATGAGTGAACGGCGTTGGATCTGGCGGGCCCCAGATCTAATGGCTGAGATGGCGCCCGATGGGGAAGACGGAATTGACGGGGGATTGAGCGGTGATATGAATGAATTTGAAGTTTGAATTGATTTCCATGGTGGCAAGAGACTCATTCCATGACGTAATCAGAGAAATGAACCGACGAAGCAGGCTGGCGTAGTTCACAGGAGGACAAGTGGCCATCCCTGAGAGCCTGATGATGGCGCCGAAACAGGGAACTCCAAGCGAAGCTGTAGAGGCGATCCAACGAAGGTGGAAGAGGAACCGAACGACCATGAGCCCGAATGGCTTTAAATCCATGAACAAAGAAAAGAAAAAAAAACACTCAGAGAGGAACACTGAAGACAGAAGAGAGAGAAGAGAAGAACCAATGAAGAAAAAAAAAGAAAGAAGATAGAGGGTCGATTGATCAAAGGCAGTGTTGAGCACCAAAGAGCTTGAGATATTCAACCCATCCCTGAGAGGATCTGTCAGACCAGAGAGGTCAAAGAGTTGGCAAGGAAAAGAGTCTGTGTACTCTAGTGGCTTAGGGAATCCATGAACCACCCCGCCAAGCCAATCTGTTTCAGGAGACTCACATTGAGCTCCTTCACTGTAATTCTTTGCTTCCAGACACAATAAAAAGAAGGCCACCGCTGAAGTTGGACCGGAGATGTAGCCCTAGAGGATAGGGTGCACTCCTTATTAATTTCTTGTGTTCTTGTATTTTCTTACTTTATTTCTCTACTGTTTTCCATTTCAAGTGTCTGTGTATTTGCAATCTAATCGATCCATTGCTTAAATAGCATAGACATGCACACCAACACATGAGTCTGTAATACCTTCATTTAATAATTCTTAACTGAGGTCACTCATTAGGTGATTATTATATCACTATGAAAAAGAAGACTACATCTATAGATTAAAGAAGGCTCTATATGGTCTCAAGCAAGCTCTTAGGGCTTGGTATGCCCATCTTGACGAATATCTACATCAACAAGGATTCAAGAAAGCAAGTGCTAACATCAATCTTTATGTCAAAATGGATTGAGATAACCTAACAATTATTGAAGTGTTTGTGGATGATATAATATTTGGAAGCAGTGATGATAGATTAAGTAAAGACTTTTCCATAAAAATGCAAGTGAGTTTGAAATTCCCATGCTTGGCGAACTGACATAATTTTTAGGACTTCATATTTCTTAGCAGGATAAAGATATATTCATATATCAAACCAAGTACATCAAATAAATCCTCAAGAAATTCCATATGGAAGATTGCAAGCTAGTCCTTACCCCCATGGTAATAGGTTGCAAGTTAAGCTTAAACGACTCATGAAAGGATCTAGACCAAAGGTTGTATAGATCCATGATTGGTAGTCTCCTATACGTGACAACCTCCCCACCATATGTGATGCAGGTAGTTGGACAAGTAGCACATTCCAAGCAACACCAAAAGAATTTCATATCATTGTGATCAAAAGAATTCATTGATATCTTAAGGGCACAATGGAATATGGTATCTTGTATCCTAAAGGAAATGATTTGGTCATCCAAGCTTATACATATGTAGATTGGGCAAGACGTGTTGATGATCTTAAGAGTACCAGTGGAGCAGTGTTATACCTAGGTGGTTGCCTTCTCTCATGGTTAAGTAAAAAATAGCCTTAAATCTTGTTATCATTAGTGGAAGTAGAATACATCGTGACAGTAGCTTGTTGTACACAAGTTCTCTAGATGAATCAAACCTTGCAAGGTCTTCAAGTTAAGTTTTATGAGGTTATTCCCATCTTTTGTGGTAACACTAGTGCCATCGGTATCTCTGAAAATCCTTTGATGTATTCCAAAACAAATCACATTCCGATCAAATATCATTTCATTAGAGAGTAGGTTGTTGAAAAGAATATCAAGCTTGAATATGTTGGCACAAAGGAACAAATTTCTGACATCTTTACCAAATCATTACCTTGTGAAACATTTGAGTATCTTCACCAAAAGCTTCGAATTCTCCCAAGTTCTTATTAGAATATTTCTCTTATCTACCTAAGTAGAAAGGGGGAGTGGAGGTCTATACAGGTCTAAAGGATGACAATTTGTTAGGGGGAGTTACCCTTCACCATGGATGACAAAGGGGGAGCGAAGAAAGTAGGAAGAGGTGTGACGATCGCAAGGGGAGTACTTGTGTTTCTGTCAATGCCAAAGGGGGAGATTGTTGATCAGTGGTTGTCATTGTTGTCAACCCCAGCAGCACTAGGGGCTACCCTGATCGTGCATGGTAATTTTGACATGACAACTTACTCTATTCTGAGTCAAGGATCTTCTAGTTGGATTATAATTGTTGATATGTTTCTATTGATATATAGAATGCCACGTAATTCTTCACCATTTGAGAGATATTCGTATTTGAAGTTAGAAACCCTAGTTAGTGGGCTAAAACCTGATGGGGTTATGGCATGGCACTCATAATTGGTTTTGGTCTTTGAGTAGTCAATAATTATTAATTAGTAATGTTTTTTTCTCCTAAAATCCCCAATTCTTCATGGTTTGAGAGATATTCATGTTTGAAGTTAGTGGGATAAAACCCTATGGGGTTGTGGCATGGCACTCATAATTAGTTGTGGTCACTTAATATTCAATCATTAATAATGTTTTTTTTCTCCTAAAATCCCTCCAATATTCACTTGTTAATGACCCTCTCAACTCAAGACATTCATATAGATAGTGACCCTCATATCCTCCTCTAGTGGGAATTTTGGGGCTTCAAATAGGTCATCATGGAATTTTCTCTATATTTTTTTCCACGAAGCTTCAAACGCTAAAATTAACACCTACTTGATCTAAAATCTTGATGAACCATGTGACCAAATTCCATATCCCGGTTCACTATATTTTCGGGGATACGATCTAAGGAGGTTAGGGATTTTACAGGCTCCCAAATTCCATGTCAAATAGGTGACATTGGGAAAATAATCATAACTTTCTCTCTAAGAATTGGATTCGAATTTCATAAATAGTGACAAAAAAGAGGATGAACAATAGCTTGTTGGGTATCATTTTCCAGGCTGAAGGTTGTAACAGTGACACATGGCACTTTGTACAATTTATGTCTACTAAATGAGTCGATAATCAGGTCATCGTGGGAGATTGGGATAACTCTTTCTTAAATAATCTAACCTTGATCAAACCTATTCGGATAGAAATATGATTCATAGGACTACCACAGGATGAAATTCCATACCCTTGAGATCCGAGATTACATAGATACAACATATTCAATATTGAGCTCCTAGAAGGTAAGAAAACGAATACATTCAAGAACCACACATTAATAGTAAAGGGTAAGTCTCCTACAACAAGGTATGTATGATTAGTGTTTATATTTTAATTTTGAGTATCATCTTTGACACATGTTTTTGCAGGACAATGTAAGTATATACAGGGTCTCGATTATATCTCTATGTCTCTATATGTCACATTTAGTTTTCATACCACATTTCGGATGTCCTATTCTTGATGCTACACATTTGATGCTACATATTCTTGATGCTACACCAAGTGTGGTAAATCTATATGATGTTGTAAGTTCATGTTACTTGTCTTTTCATAGTTGATAGAATGGTCTCTATTGCTATACTTAGAACTTGGCCCATCACAAGTCCAGGGTATGTCATGAGTTTTTATTGTATATATATTTAGGTTAGTTTTGGATATACTCTTGCATAGAGTCCATGCCTATATCAAGAGTGGGAGCCTTTGTCTACTTCTGCAACAAGTCAACAACAAAGGTGACAAGCACACTTCAGGTACGCATTGTAATTTTAATTTCTGTTTATTCCTTATTATGCACTTACATGTGTTTTGCAGGTAGAGGTAAGTTGAAGGGTATTTTGTTTTGTTTTTGGATTGTTTTCTCGGGGCAAATTTTGCAGCATGTATAAGAAGATTCAAGTACAACATTAAGAAAGAATTCAAGAGCATAAGTATCAAATCAAAGGAAGCATTATAGTGGGACATCCTTAAAGACAGGACAACCATCCAGATATCTTGAAGTATTGTTAAGGCCAAGATTCATCATTGTAAAGTTGTAAAAGAGTCATTTTTAAAAGAGTCATCATTGTAAAGATTGTAAAAGCGTCATTTGTGAAAATTTATCCTCCCTAGAGTTGAAGAGGTAGTGTTGGGAGGTATAGGAGTCACTGTTATGATGATGTCATGGTTGGGTTGTAGGTCATAGAGTGATTGGGTATTTGGTCAAGTACACGAAAATCATTGTACATCTTATTGTATCGTGGATTTTTGTCCCTGGTTTGGGAATCCATATTCTTGTCTTATTCTAGTCATTATAGGGTGGCAGGGAGGTGCTAGGCAGGTGTATGAAGTTGCCTACAGGTTGGGGCCTGTGAAGACTTTAGGTTAGTAGGGTGGTGCTCGGACGCATTGTGGCTCGCCAATGTGCTGGGTCATCCGTTCAGTTGATTACTGAAGAAACTAGGGCATTTGGGTGTCCTTCTAGTGGGAGATGGAGAAGAATATTTTTCTATATTTCTAGAAAGTTGTTGCTTTCATTTTAGTTGGGTCTAAAGATTAAAGAATTTATTAGAAATGTGTTCGGTGGTTTTTGACCCAGAAGGGGTTTTCCAACTAAAATTCTTGTGCCTACTGTGTTCTTTTATTTACTGTTGTTACTCCATAAACATTAATAATAATTGAATATTATCTAATGCTCTAAAAATATTTCGAAGTGCTAATTGCGAAGGAATACTAAATCACACCCCCCCCCCCCCCCTAGTGTTTCTAGCACTCTTAAGGTAGTTAGAGGAGTCAATGCCACTAGTGAATGTACCAAGATGAAAGAAGAGAGTCATAAGTTATAAGTTGATTTTTCCATAATGTATTATCATGTATGTAGATTCAAAGTTGAACTTGCGAGGTTGAGTCCACTTTAAATTCAAGAATTGAAGTTATGGTTTCCAAGTTTAAAATCAAAGGTGCATGATCGGTTTTACGTGACACATAAGGTCCATTAAAGAGTTGATGTCAAATTAGAAGTCTGGAATTAAAAGGTCATAAGTCAATTCAAAATTGCATTTAAGTTTGACTCATTAATTATAATTGGGTGCATGATTAGTAGAGCTTGACACCCAAGAGTCTAGTTAATGTATTGTAAGGACAAAAGATATTACAAGTGTTTGCAACAAAGGAAGTAGAGTGCAGAAGAGCCATGCAAGGGAAGAAGGATTTGAAAATGATTGTGAGTAGTCATTTGCAGAATTCAAAGAAAAGCCATAGCGATGCCATACTGAATTGGCATAAGTGATGAAGAATTTGATAAAAAGATCACTAAGTTGAAGGCATGGCTTGACATGTTGATGGAACTACTACAAAATCAGAAACATGGATGGATAATGAAGAAGACAGTTAGATGGTAAATCAAGCAGTTGATTGCAAGAAGACAAAAGCACAAGTTGAAATTTTTGTTAAGAGAAGCGAAAAAAGTCCAGATAACTAAGATGAATGTATGAATTTGTGAACCAGAACAAGGACCAATACTTGGCGAGGATGGTGATGAAGTTGAAATGAAACCTGTTAATACGAATGTGGGTTCAATTTCCATAGATGGCACCACAAATTATTTAGAAGATCAACATAAAGACTTGAGGAGATAATCGTCTGTCGAGACTATAAAGCCTTATGTTTTTAAATCTGACAATTGGTGTGTGAATGCACGATGTGTTGTAGATGATGGACAAGTCACTAATTTTGTTTCATGTAGGGATGAAGACCAGTCTCTACAAATGATTTCTAAAACAGACCGTAAAAAGTTGATGGAATGTGAAGAATAACTACAATTGATAGAAAATATGCTAATGGAACCTGAATCTAATCAAATTGTGATAAAAAAAGAAAAATTTTCAAGCAATGAAAATGTGGAACTTGAGATAAAATGTAATTTGAAATTTAATTTTGACAATGATAAATTCCAAACTAGTAACAGTAAATTTCATCTTGAAACTAGATTGGATATTGAAATTCAAGAATTAAGGGAACTAATGGGAAAAGTACATAAACCGGGATATTACAAGATGAGGTAAAATGACAACAACATGATACATTTGAGTGCTCAAGTGTACATTAGAAAAATCAACAGAAGGCTACAAAACAAAATTTGGAAACCCAGGGAATTAAAAGTAACAATATTTAATGCAAAAAAACAAAGATGATCGGTTACAAACTAAAGTTTAGGATCTAGAAGGAATTTAATTAGTTTATGAAGACATATGGTCAGGAGACCATGATTTTCTTTTACTTGGGGAGTCTGATGCAGGTGCATCTAACCTAGGGTTGAATGTTTACTAAAGGAGTTAGTTCTCTAAGTTAGGATTTAATTATTTAATATATTATTCCTAGAATTTTAGGAGAGAATGAGAATTATTTTTGGAGTTTGTTTAGGATCTAAAACCTACTTTGGGTTTGGATCCACTTGTATAAATCTAATATATCCCATGAGGAATGAAACTAAGTAAAATTAAGTGAGTGCGAGAGGAATGAGTAGGCCAAGGGTTATCTTGTAAATATTTTAATTATTAATTAATTATTTCTGAGTTTTTATGTACATACCAATTGTGTGGTTTTCAATTTCATGTGTGTTTTAATTATTAAGTGTAGACCCTATGGTCTGTGTGTCAGTTGGCATTTTTTTTATTCTGACAGTTTTTTGGGCGTGAGAGCCTGTTATTGTTTTAGTGTTTTGTAGAAATCATATTTTGTTTCAAGGTATTGTACAACTCTCTCGACCCAAAAATTTGGTTGAAGGAAGCCTGGTAGAGCTAAAAAAATCTATGATCACTTGTACCCTTTTTTAGCAATTAATATAAGAACTTGACAGACAAAAAAAAATAA
>APFE030920783.1:0-53501 GCA_000404065.3 Pinus taeda | reverse complement strand
TTTCGATGGATTTCCTAAACTTTCTATGGTAATAGTGATCAATTTTGGCAAAGATGAAAGTATTTTCAATGCAAATATGGTGTTTAGTTTTATTAGAATGTTCATCTAACACAATAAATTTCAATATAATTCATATCACAAAAGCCTCAACTCTCAAATATTTCAACATAATTCTTATCACAAAAGTCTAAAATCTCAATTATTTTATTTTTCTTCCTGATTTCATTAAACATAATTCTTTGTTTTTTTTTGGCATAGATTGATATATTATTTATAGCTTTCAATCAAGGAATTTTGACACAACTGCTCTTTAATTCATCTAAATAGTCATACTCAAGGGATATAACATTATTTTCCAAGTACGACCTATTAGAAAAGGAGGTGATTTGGTATTTGTGATTGATCCTTAAGAGAATCAATTCTTTTATTTACAATCATGGTGCCAGTATTATTAAGAAATAACATATTTTCCTTCTTTTTCTATAATTATGAGATATTACTCATTAAGTAATTTTCCTAATCTTAAGAAAATATTTTGTACAACAACAATTGACTATGTAAAACGCATTCCTTCTTCTTCATTATAAATAGGCTTTCCCACTTTGTTGTTTGTAATTTCTAGTGGTTGGGAGGGTAATTGAGTAGGTCTTGGTGGTGGTTGGTTAAAAGATAGTTTACTTGACGTGGTTGGGTTACCTATGCTTGAGGAAGTATATGATATGATTGTTGAGTTGATTGAGGATATTTAATAGTTGGTGCTTGTCACTACAAATGCTATTGTTGGTATTGTTGATAGGGAAATATTGTTGTTGATATGATTGTTGAGGATATAAAGGATGATATAGTTATTGGGAATTATAGGGAGGTTGGTTCCCATAAGTAGGTACTTCCCAACCTTATTGAAAGGTTGGTTTTAG
Source organism: Pinus taeda (assembly GCA_000404065.3). Lineage (NCBI taxonomy): Eukaryota > Viridiplantae > Streptophyta > Pinopsida > Pinales > Pinaceae > Pinus > Pinus taeda. Next base: position 52,584 of record APFE030920783.1, on the reverse strand, counting down.
GCATGTTGAGGAGAACATGGCTACCAAGGCATAGGAGCATTCTATGTATTTTGTACATGATTTGGATTCTAATATTGAAGAAATTGCCAAGTAGAATCTTAAAACATACATATTACTCTTGGAAAATAACACAAGGAACCACGTTTCCTAAGTTATTTCCATTAATTAATTCACCTACATGATAATAACCCATAAATTCATTAATTTTATGTTATTCTAATATTTTTACCCATTAAAATGAAAATAATTCAAAATATTTTTCACTCACATTTTCAATTTCCGCATGAGTACTGTAATAAATAATTTATATATTGATTATTCCTTGATCTTTAAACATTCTCATAGAGATAATTTTAATCTAATAAAAATGGGTAAAGATGATAAGAAATAATTGATTTAAACAATGGTTTATTAATTCTTTTAGGTGAATGTAAATAGTTAAAATGAATTATAAATAAATATTTAAATAAATTAGCTCTGTGAGAATTTTAAGGATCAGGAATACCAATAAATAAATGATTTATTAAATTATTCCTATGCAAAAATGTGTGAAAATTTTTGAATTACTTTGCAATTTAATTGGTAAAAATATGAGAATAACATAGAATTAATAAATTTATGAGTTATTCTCATATCGTTGAATTAATTAATGGAAATAAGTTAGGAAACATCGTTCCTTAGGCTATTTCCTTAGGTGAAAGTGGTTTTTAATGTATAAAGCTCATATTACATGGTGTATTTTGATACACCTAATTAATTATGGCTAAGTGATCAATTTTTGTGTAATAATAGTTAATGCTAGGAAAGTTACTTAATAAGCTTATCAAAGAATGGAATTCAATTTTACAACTTTGATCAAAGGAAGTATGTGTACTAATCCAATCATTGCAGTGGAAAACCAAAAGTTCTAATTTGATATCATATGCAAAATGAAAGCTATCTCCACTAAAACTATTGCAATGAAATTATAAACTAGTAATGTAACTTTCAAAGCAAAATAAAAGCTAATACTTCTATTATAAGGTTACCAAAGCTTCCACGGGTAGAAAATCAGGTTATAGGATCTCATGCCTCAGGTGGCTCCCGCAATAATACTTTCTTCTCTTTTAAAGTTTGTTGATTAAGGAGAAATTCTAACATTTAAGCATCAAATAGAAATACTCTTTAAATCAAATCAAATAAAATAATTTTAGTCAAGTCTAGCTAAGTCATTAACATCCATCGGGGCCTCAATGGGTAGAAAAATAGGTTGTAATGTATCTATTCAAGTCCCATCCTTGAAATAGGTTTGTAGCTAAACTCAACAAACCACACCAATCCTTGCTAAAAAGAAAGTTTAGACTTGATTTACAAGAAAATTCTACCTACTTAAATAAAATTGTTGTTACTATATATAAACAAAGATTGATATACACATATATAACAAAGATTTAAAGAAGAAAAGAAAGAGTATTTACTAGGAAACTGATGCACAAGAAAGTATTAAATATGTACACATAAAACATGAGTGCACATGCCACAATTTGGGGCCCTCTCGATTGGTTACACACAAACTATTAATTACTGCGCTGTAATAAACTCGAAGCCACTATAAGTATCATTTTAGAAATAGGGAATCAATTAATTGAAAGCTTTTCTAGACTAAGGAATTCAATCGTAGGTTCCCAATGTTATAGTAAGTTCAAACAAAAAAAAAAACAAATTCAATCATCAATTCTCTATGGGGCAACTACAACCCTAATTTAACATCTAAATCTCAACAAATTCAATTGATGGATCATTCAAATTCATGCTTAGTCATGGGATTTCGAGGCGGTGTAGATTTTCCCTTAGTTGTTGCATGACTATATCAACAACCACAATGTTGAATGTCGTGTTTATTGGCTTCTTTTGTTCGATATTTCATGTATTTAGGAGGAAACCAACGATGTGACAAATTCTAGGAACAAAATTGATGTCTTCATTTTTCTTGAATAGTTTGCAAGTATCTAAACAAAGGACAATTTACATGATTAACATTTTTCCTATAAAAACCAATAAACCCAAATTTTCAACACTTCAAATTTTCTTGTTTAAAAAAATAAAATAAAATATTGTAACTAAATTTTTGCGGTATAATTTAGTTTTACTAGTGAAAAACATAAGCAAAATGCATAAACGTAAGTTAAAAGGATATGAAAAATGGTTCAAACAAAATGTGTGTTCGTGTGTGTGTGGTTTTTTATTGACAAAATTGACCAACATCATCCACATTGTAAAGCAAGGTCATGCTACTAAACTTCCACTAGAGAGAGTTTGGAACCTAACCATATTTTCTCTACCATTTTTTATTTCACTTCTACCACTAAGATTTGAGTTGGAAAACACAAGGAAGAAAACAACCATTCCTTCAAGGTGGCTTTGTAGCCCATTTCTCTACAACAAACCATATTGAGGTGTTGTTTGTAACTACTATTTCCTTTGGCACAATATTATTCATTTATTACTTTGTTTTGTTTCTCAAAATCTTGAATGCATGTCATTTTACTTGTATCTAATTTCTTGCATATGGTAAGCTATGGAATAATATTTCCTATGTGTTGTATTTTTATTCCATTTTCGTTTGTTTATTATTAGGGTGACAACTCATATGAATGTTATTTTGGTACACAAGGTAGTAACATAATACCTAGAATAGATTGATGCTTACATTGGGGAAGTTGAATCTTGTCTTTTTTCATTGTTTTCTGTGTGTTTCATTGGGCCTTTCATAGTTTGGTTTTCCTTTTTTTTTAGCTATACTTTTCATTTTGTGGTTGTATTTTTATGTAAGATACCAAATAGAAATATTTAGTGTGAGAGCACAATTGTTATCCACGTATATTGTAGAATAAACATAATAGTGAACAAAAAGATGATATGGGACAAAAAAATAATACATTAATAATATGAAAATCACTTTTCACTTTCCTTGTCAAGGAGCCAACCTCTAATGGATAAAATTTTATATTTTTATTGATTCCACAAGACACCTTTTGTGGTGCTTTACCTCTATGTAAACTATTTATATCCCCTAAAAAAATTGTTACAATAGTTTTGTTCACACTACTATGTAGGCCTTATTTACTAATGATGGCCTTCATTACATAACAATAAATATTATTCTATTGACTTTAGGGGTTAGAAAGGTTAAGACCCTAGCATGCCCTCTCTCTTAAAAAATTATCTTATCATCAAGGATTTAGATGTGCAAAAAAATTGTTAAATGGTGGTTGGATCCTATGTGACAACTTCTAATAATGTATCCTTCCATTGGATTAAAAAATTTTGAAGTGTGCATTGGCTTGCATTGAGAAATGACAACTTATGGTTGCAACCAAATGGAACCTTCTTCATCCACTTCAAGAGCGCTAGTTTGAAAATGGCACTAGGGTTCAATCACCTTCTTTAAGAAAGAAACATGAGAAACTAGATGTATTTTGTAGTGCCTTTGAAGCAATAATATCTAAGCCACTACCCCAATGCATTTAAGAATTATATATGGGTCTTAAACATTGAAGAATGTTTTTGCTAGTGTCCTACTATAAAGGATGTTTACTTATGTGGTTCTAGATTAAAAAAGACTTGATCCTCTTCAAAAGATAGCATTCAAAACAATGTTGATAAACTTGTTGAGTCATTTGATTCTAAGACATGATTTTATTATCTTTGAGAGTGTGTAGAATGTTAGCTTGAATTGTAATGTTTTCGACAACCTCCTATACCTTTGAAATAACTAGTAGGTAAGATAAGTATGATGATGTTTTTTGACCATAGACTGCCTCAGAGGGAGTGAGGGGCCCCCATTAAATTTTGAAATTATTATCTTTTCATCTCACTTGATCTTATGTTTATTAATTTGAAGGGGTGGTTTTGTGGTATTTTCCTTTTCACTCTTTTTTTTTTTAAGTTTTGAAGTGTTTTATGATTGATTTCGGATCATGGAATGAAGACTTGATTCCTAAACATGAAACCTTGAAAAGATAATTAGTACATTATGCCTTATTTGTAATTTTATATTTTTTGGAAAATTAAAACAATTCCATCAAGGTTTACATATATAAAACTCAATCAGTATATTAAAAAAATATAACTAAAATATTAGAGACAAGTCAATGATATTTAAGAAAAACATCGTCTTTTACAATGCTCTTACTTCTATTAAAAAAGGGTAACCTATTTTTTTATTTTATTTTTTATTTTATTATGGATTTGATTATTTTTTCTCTTCAAACACTATGTCTTTGATTTTCAATATTCATGAACTCATTTTACGCAAAAACATGATAAATTGTGAATTATACTTACCCAATGAAATCAATTTGAATTCCCAACTTACTTTCTAGAATAAATTTTAATTATTATATATTTTTGTTTCTATAAATAAACCATTTGAATGAATAAAAGACTTTGTGTTTTTAATTATTGATGCTTGTTATTTTTCATATTGTTATTTGTCCTTTTTTAATAGTTTGACAATAATATTAATAATCTGTCTTTTCTTTTATTAATTATTAGTTTATAAATGTACATTATAATAATAAAATTTATTAAGATATTAGGATGTTTACAACTTTAATAAAAAAAAATTAAATAAATAAAAGGTTTGTAAATCTTTGTAATATATTTGGTTGTTATAATAGATATTTTTCTAATTACTTTCAAAAAATAAAAAAAATATATATTTGTAAATAATTTTTTGGAACCTTTTAAAACATATTTGGGTTGTTATAATAAGATATTTTTTTCTTTATTTTCATTAAATAAAATTAAAATGATAAAGAAAATGAATTAAAAAATACTAATATATTTATCCATTATAATCATTTTTTACATTTTATTTATATTAATTAGTGATTTCTTAACTACAATACTTTATTATTTATTTCTTGCCATTATTTAATGAATTTATTTTTATTTTGAAACAAATTCTAAGTCTAAAGGAATTAATGTGAAGGATTCTTATCAACAAGAAGGTATTCAATCCATATTTAAATTTTGAATTGAAAAAAAAAAGGTGATTGATAATACAATGATTTAAAATTGTATTCACTTTTAATATGTGGCTCTCTGATTCAAACTTAAACAAGAACGAAAAAAATTACAGATATAACCATAAATACAGAGATGCAATAGAAATAAAACTTCATTTCATTAATATCAAATACTGAAATATGCTTACAAATAGAATGGAAACAAGACTAGCTCGAGTGATGGTAGCTTATCTCTCAGAAGAGATGTGGCAGCTACATGCCTCTCAACTGTGTCACAATGAGGCTCAAGGGTATATTTATTATTGAAAAACATGGGAAAACCATAAACAACAAAAGTCTTAACCCCGAGAGATGTAACGGTAAGAGTTTGTGGGCCCCGTTGGGGTTAGTTGGAAAGCCAACTTCCTAGGGTCATAACTTGGTCATATTATCTTTGTTTGGTGCGTACGATACCTTGTTGGGAAGGTCTCTCTGAGTACTACAAGATGTGTTACAGGCTCTTGCCTATGGCTATGATCTTGTAATAGACTTCAAAAAAATGTCGTTTAGGGGGTCAAAATTGCTCTGAATGTCTGGGACCTGAAAAACTTGTAAAAATAGTAAATGTTAAAATAAACAAGGAAACAAATGAAACCAACTAGAGGTCTAAGTTGAATAGGTGGGTGGCCACCAATATCCACCTGGATTATTCCTCCCCCCTTAGGAAGTAATGGTCCCCATTGCATGCAGAGCCTCCATGAGGTGAGGAAATTTCTCTTAAACCTGGTCCCTAGTGAGCCACTTTCCTTGGTGTAGGAGTTGGCTAGCTTTGATAACTCGATATAGTTGGATCTTCTGTTAATGAGTTTTACTGACTTGTGTGTATATAATCCAATCAGTGATGCCCTATTCCACGCAATTTGGGTTTAACTCTCTTGGTGTGAGTTGTTCTCCAATGTTTGATGTGTCTAGTAATGGTGGGGAGAATGACCAAAGGCAATCCAAATTGAACACTAGGTGCATACCAAGGAATGGGGGAGTGTTGAGCTCAAAAGAATTGTCTCCATAGACTTGGTAATGGTGTAAGGACCATATCAGAGTGGTCTTAGCTTACGATGGGCTTCGGTAAGGCATTCTTTTTGCAAATGCAACCAAACTTTGTTGCCCACCTGAAACTTGTGTGGCACGCAATGTTGATCACGTCGTTGCTTGTACTTAGCATTTGACTTCTCTAGGATTTCATGAACCTATCAGTGGATTTGTTGGATGCGTTCAATAAATTTGGTCACTTTATCAGCCTTAGACAATAAATGTGTGGATTATGTCTGTGTAGTCATGTGAGGCATGGAAATATCAATCAGACACAATCATTGAAATCCTAGACCCGCTTGAAAGGCTCGACAACCAGTCGAGCTATGGAGAGCTCTATTATAATTGTGCTTAAAATATGAAAGACTCTCATCCCAGGTTCGAGGATTCTTTGAGTTGTACATGCGGAGTATGTGCACTATCATCTTATTGATGACCTCTGTATGGCCATCAGTCTGGGGATGGAAGGAAGTCGACTTGGTGAGCTTGGTGTCCAATAGTGTCTAGAGGCTTGATCAAAATGTGCTCAGGAACCTGCTATCTTGATCTGATATAATGGTCTGCAGGATCCAAAAATGTACCCATACTCATTCAAAGAAGAGTTTGGCAGTGTCCTCTACAATGATACTCTTCTTGTAGACCACCAATATAGCCATCTAGAAAAATTTCCACAACCACAAATACATAGTTGTTACCATGCTTGGTAGAAGGGAGGCCAAACATATAGTCCATGGAGATGGATTCACACAGCTAGCTAGGAGTAGGAAGAGAAGTGTACAAGCCTTGCTTCTTGATGGTTGGCTTGGCGATGGCGCACGCAGTGCAAGATCTGGTATATTTCCTAGCATCCAGTCCGAGTTTAGGTTAATAAAATTACTTTGGTAGTACCCCCACAATTTTCTCCACACTAAAGTGTCATGTGACCCAACTATAGTGCACCTCCCAAATCAACGCGCGCTTGAAGGAACACAAAGGTGGCCCAGGTAGCATAATAATGCATCCTAGAGGTGAAAATCAGGAAATTTCTTTCCATCTACTAGCATCTGGTATGTGGAGGTGAACTCTAGACCATATTTGTATAGTTGTGGCCATGTAGAGGTCTCATGAACACAAGAGTTGAGAACAATAGTTAGTGATGCAACTAGGGGCCGACTGAGACAGTCTGCAACATGATTGGTCCTGCCCTTTTTGTATTTAATGTTCAAGTAGAATTGTTGCAGATATGTACACCACTTCTGATGGTGATCGTTCTGAAACTTCCTCTGTGTCAATATAAAATGAAGAGGTCAGTGATCAATGTGGACGACTGTCTCCTTCCCTAGAATGTAGTGCTTCCACTATCGACAAGCATGTACAATGGAATACATATTTTTATCATAGGTGGGGTACTTCCAAATTGTATCGAAAAGTGTCTCACTACGATAGACCATTGGATTCCCATGATGGGTGAGGACTATACCAATAGCATAGTCTGAGGCATCTGTCTTGATTTCAAATGGTTGTTGTAGGTCTAGTAGTGTGAGTACTAGTGCAGAGCAGGGATGATGCTTCAACTCAACAAATGCTTTCTGTTGGGACTCGGACCAAAAAAACTTTTCTTTTTCCCTACTCTTAGTAATTTGACTCAAAGGCCAAGTGATATGGAAGAATCTCAACATGAACCTCCAATAAAAATTTGCAACGCCTTGTTGTGGCAAAACACAAACCCCCCCCCCCATTATTGATTTGTTCACTTTAAAAAATGGCGACCCTTTCTATAAAATTTTTGGCTAAACGCCTTTTAGGATTTTTATTAAGTTGATTATCCTACGCTTTTGTTAATTTTTCATTTTTTATTGCTTTGTTAAAATCGATTTTTTATAAGCTTCCCATTGTTACTTGTTTCGCCTCATTTGGTCAACTAGTTTGTAAATGGCACGCCTTTGAAATCTAATCATTTATATCGCATGGGTTAAAAATGCGTAAAATTCACAATATTCCATTTTTGTAAATAAATTAGTTCAATAATGCATTTATTTTAAACATTAACCCCTAGTTAGTGATTACTAACATTTTTCATTTTTTACTTATATAGTCAAATCATAAAGCATCGGGATTTTATTAATTTACTTAAATTTCCAATAACTACTAATCTTGAAAACCCAGAATGTCAAAATGATTGTAAGTTAGATAGCAAAATTATGCCTTGGATAATTTCATAACTTAACCTCATTAAAATAAAATCAAAAAATGAAATAAAATATAAAATATATATAAAATAAAAAGTTTTATATTACACGATCGGAGGATCGCATCGGAGTTTTTAATCGCATCAGAATTTTGTATTTTCATCATTCATAAAAGGCCTCGACAACTCCATTTTCCCAACGCCATCTCCCGATTATGAAAAGTCAAAGGGCATTAAGCTTAAGTCTCATGAGCTCTTTGTTAATTTGTTTTTTGTTCCAACTCACTATACGTTGATGAAATAGAAATCAATGTAATATTTACATAAATTTAATTAATTTAATTAATTATATATTATAGTTAATTAATTAATTAAATTTATGATTAATTAGTTATATTAATTATTTTATAAATAGTTTATATTTAGTTGAGATTTATTAATAACAGTGTATAATATTGTTAGTTTATAATTTATTAAACTAGAGTTAATTATTAATTAGAGTTTAATTTAGGATTAGATTTTTAATTAAAATTCTGATTTTTTGCGGAGCAACAGAATTTCTAGATTTATGCCAGATTTGACTCATCAACTTTGGAAGCTCATAGATTGAGTTTTACTTAGACAAATGAGGCCCATGACAGCTCATTGGAAAGATAAAATCAAGGAGAAAATTTCTAAGGAGGTTTCACTAATAGATTTGGTCATTTATTAGATAAAAAATCAGGCAAAAGATCAAACTCCAAATTTTTAAAACAAAATCAATTTTATGAGTTTTATTTTATCCATTTTCATTTGTTCATGTCTCTTCTAAATGCAGATCCATTCATCAATGATATCCTTGGCTAATTAAACCATCCCAGACATCAATAGAAAGCTTATATTTTATTTTCAATTATTTAATTAATTGCATTTGATTCGATTTGTTTTAATGCCAGAAGTGACATTTTGATTTTATTATTACATCTTAATTTATTTTGATTTATTTTTGCAGGAAAATAGTACAAGAGATATGGTGAAAAAGATCTCAATCAATGAGAATTCTCCAGCAATTAAAGATTGAAATTTTGAACAAATAAAATTGGATTGCGCAGATTTTTCTTCAATAAACTTTCCTCTCAAAAAAACCTTTGAAAATATTACAAATGACAGATTGTAAAATGTAATAAGGGGTTGCTCTCCTCTACAAATTTGGACTTCTAAAAGCACTTTTGCAATAGGAATTTAGAGTTGTAGGAGGGAGGAGAGAAAATCTCAGATCTGAGAATTATTGAGGATTTTTCCTTTGTATCTTGAATTATGTATGATGGGTGAAGTTTGCACTATTGAAGCTTTAGTTTTTAGAGCAAAAGTTCAAGCAATATAAAAAACTATTGGAAACTAGTGTCAGAGGAATGGATTCAATAAATTGGTATTTTTAATACTACTGTTTTAAATACTAGTTTCATTTTTATGATAACAAGAAAGTGTCATTTTATTCATGTTTGTGCACTTGTGTTGACATGAGTAATTTGTCTCAATATTGTTATTATGTATCTCTACTCTTATGGGTTAAATTTTGATTTCTGATTAACTATTTACTCAGAAATGTCTTATAAAACTGATTTATTAAATAGTGATGTGTTGCGAACTATTTATGCATATTATTGTTTAATTGTTGGATTTACTGATTTGATAATCAATATCATTTTTGTGAATTTCTTCCTAAGTGTTGTTGATTGATTATTTCAGTTAAGAGATCTCAATAGGATGTGTTGTGGTATCCATAATGTCAGTTAATTGAACTACGTCATTAACTTGATATTCATTATAAACAAGACATATTTAAATCTTAATACTTTAAATATATTGGTATTGGTTAGATTAGATCTATATCTACCTAATTGAAATAGGATTAAGATAGTTCCTTTTGCTTGCATCTTAGAATAAGTTTGCATTTAGATTAAATTCTACATTCTTTTAAGTCCTCTTCTCAAAGAGAAAAAAATTTAGTTGTGGTTTGGCTGAACCCAAATTAGCTTAAAGGTCATTCTCTTGCCTAATCAACAAGAAGAAATGATCTGATATCCCTATCTATTGGTAGTTAAAGATACTATCATAAACCAATAGTTATAGGGAAGAGGTAATTGGACTTAGTTAAACCAGTCAAAGCCACAACTCCAAATGGAAAAAGAGTTGCATTAAAGTCTGAACCGGACGGTTACCCCCCAATGTTGAGGCATACATTTTTGGCCCTCAACATTTTTGGCGCTAGAAAGAGGGTTGAAACTTGTTGTGTATTGGAGTCTTTTCAATTTTAACATTTTATTTTAATCACGATGGCTCCTCTTAAACTTTCAATTTGGAGTTGTATCCATGGACGTGCATCTTCCAATACTTCACCCAAAGTGGTAAGACTCTTGTCTCAAATAAAGTTTAATGGTAAGAAAAATTCTTATGCTTTTAATCATGTCTTTCAATTTATTCAAAACGTTTCAAATTATGATTTTCAAGGCATTAATGAATGCATTTTATGCAGAATTTTTTCTCTCACATTCGTGGCAAAAGCTAGAAAATAGTGTAGAACTCTTCCAATTGCTTCAATTCACAGCTTGTATCAATTTGTTACAATTTTAATTTGTAAATCTGACGGTTATGATTATGAACAGGTATGTGATGAAATTGAATGTCTATGAAGATTTGAAAATGAGTGTGTTAGAAATTTTAATTTTTTCGATTTCATTTGAATTGCTTAATATTTAAAGTTGAAAATAAACCTACAGAAGAAGAATCACTAGACTGGTTTGGATATATTTGTTCTCTTCCTCCCATTCCCAATCCATATGAAATTAATTCAAGCTTTGTTCCATCATCTTCCAACATAAATGAGAATTCCAATATGGATGTGAAAATAAATTATGATAAAGTGGTCTCACAAACCTTAGAAAACATTTCTTACCAAATGCAAGAAGACAACAATAGTAATTTTGGAGAAAGAGTTGTCTTGATCTGAAAGTTACTCTGCAATGAATTTAGAAAATCAGATTGCAAATCATCAAGTACAAGTAGCAATCAAAGTACATAAGAGCATGCAAACTACTGTACAAATTTCTGAATTTTTCCATCATGAGCAAATGCTGAAATCAAAGCAACAAAGCAACCTTCTTTAAGAAAGCATGAGTATGCAAAAAAATGATTTAGAATCTGAAATTTATAGTGAACATAATGCACAAGAGTTCTCAAATAGAGACAGTTTTAAATGCATTGTTTCATATTCACATTTTTCCCTTTATCCTGATATTTTTAATGAAGCTAATTTTTCCCCTCCGGTATTAATGATATTTCAGAAAATAAAAAGGATGATCTAAAGAAATTACCAATAAGTTTTTATCAAAATAGAGAAACAATTATTGATCATTCTTTTTCCATTAATGAACATGAAATTTTTATTCCTGCTTGTTCTGATATATTGGACAAGATCAAAGGGAATTCTAGAAAATATTGTGAAGTCATTTATGATAATTACTCTGACATTGAGGATGTTGATTTTTATTTTTCTCAAGAAAATCCTCATGATAAAATTAAAATAACATCTGAGAATGAGGAACAATTTAGAAATTATTCCAACCAATCCTCATTCTAGAGTAGCAAATTATCTTCATGATTTCACTATTTGATAAAACATTCCAATTTATAATTCATATCATGATCAAGCTGTCATTCCTACTCATAATCATAATTATCTTTCTAATTCACAAGTTGGAATTGGCAATTATTCAAATTCAATCATTTTGGCAAATCCTTGTAAAAAAAAAATTATTTCAAAACAATCCCAATTGTGTTGTAACATTAGTTGTACCAATAGTGATTTCATTTTATTTTATTTTTACACTTATTTTGTTTAAATTTAGATTTATTTTTTGATTTTATTTTTCAAATTTTTAACACTTTATGTTGGCATATTAAGCACTTTAATAATAAACACTCAATTGAAGCATTGCCCTATTGGGAAATTAAAGTTTCATATTATAACCATGAACATCAAAAGCTATTAATATTTCAATTTCAATCGATGTTCATCTCTTATCAATTGCGTCTTCCTTCTCCAATGCAGTGTCAACAAGAGAGTGCATTCTCACAACCTAACCAGCTATCTAATCCAATTAATGACTTTCCATTTTATTTGACAGATTTCCATCCATTTTTTATTAACCTATTTGAAAATTGTTTGGAAATTTTTCCTTCAACGAATATTATTAATAGCTTAACATTTGCACATAACCCTAACAATTTTTCTAGGCCTTTGAATTTAAAAGCTCATATCCCCAATTTGACCTGTCATCTCCTCTTTTGAACATTTCCCAATCCTTAATGGAAACCCATCTAGATTTTTATGATCCAATTGGAATTCAGTTAGAAAAGATATTTCAAAAGAAGGTGATTGTAAATAACATGCTAACAATAATTGTACATTCTGATTACATATTTAATTTTCTTAGTTTAATTAAATTTGTATTTCTATTACTAATGTTTGAATTGTACATACATGCAGGAATTAAAATGAGATAATGGTTACATTGGAAATATGACTATACCTAGCCATTTTCCTGCATATGGTTAAAATAGGAGTAGAATTAATGTAGTTAATTTATTTTCAACAATTCTGCAGATATAAATAAAGCAAACAATTAGTCCTTCTCATATCATATAGATGTTCAGGACAATATTTTTCTCTTATCAGAAAATTTTTAATTCTTGCTTCCCATTTTTAAATCAAAAAATGTCTTGTAGCAATACCTCTACCCATGAATACATCTCTGCCTATTTCGAATAATGTCTTGACAAAATTTAATTGAGTAAGTACCTTGCACACATCACTTCAAAGCCACTTTTCTTTGTTTCAACATTTCCTTCTAAAATTTTCTTCTTAGATTGTTATGTTGAAAATTTCGATGTTGCAAAAGCCTCCTAATATCATTGTCTAAGCTCACAAGCTTAATGTCAACTTGATTATTATTAATCAGTCTCACTTTTTGCTATAATCACATGAAGTTCATCTTACTTTTCTCGGAATTTGTTAAAATGACCTTAAGGGTATCTATGCTAATATATGCACACATTTGAATCTGTGTTGATATTCTTTCATAATGAGTGGTTTTATCCTATTTTGATCTTTAGTTTATTATCTAATGTTGCAATACACATCATATTTATTTACTAAAGGCATTATTGAACAGTCACTACAACAATACAGATTCTTCTCAAGTTAATTCATAATGAGCAGAGGTAATAAATTGTTGTTGCAATTCAAAAGGGAGCATATTCTCATTTTCATTTCTAATGAATTCTATGAATTTCAAATTTTATGAACATGAATAAGTGATTACCCTTATATTGATTGCCCACTCTATTTTAGAATAAATAATGAGATGATTTAGAACAAATTCAGAATTTTGATAAATCATAGGAAGAATTTGAAGATTCATGAGGTAAAATCTACAGAAAATTTCCTTCCAAGTACGCATTTACAAGTTCATTTTCATCTATTATTAGTTTCTCTTTTCCTTAGTTTACTTTTATTTTTTTTCTGTTTTATTTGCAGGTTTTCATTCGCTTTCAAAACTTGAAGTAAGCAGCAAACCCATTTCAAATTTGCAACAGGTTCAAAGAAACTTTATTGTGATTCATTCGAATTTGAGCATTCTTTAACTTTGCTTTCATTCATTAGAGAACCCAATTGAAATTTAAAACAGTATCACATGATTCATATCAGAAATATTTCAACTTGATTTTCATATCGTTGATACTACAGTGAATATATATGCACAATATTCCCATCCCGCTCATCTTTGTCAATTATTTCATTTGGATATCACATCATACATATCACAACCATTTGTATCGTAACATTTCATTGGAAGTAGCTCTTAGCATTTTTTGATAACAAATTGCTGATGCAAGACTTCCAATGTGTTACCTCACCCATTCTCTTATAAAATGCCATATCGCATTTCACATATCAGAGGTTTTCAGTTGAATATACTTCCATTATATTGAATCACCGATCTCCGATAAAATGACTTACCAATATTGTGATGTTCACACAATTCTGGACCCGATATAAAATTTAAATCAAGTTCATAAAAATATCGCGTCCATTTAATCGCAATAATGGTAGGGTCATAATTTTAAAAGTATCGATGTCTCGGATCTGATATGATATTAAATTCTCATAGAAAATTTGTTGGGTCCATTCTTCATCGCATATCAGCGTATCAAAATTGTTACATCATGTACCTAAATTTGCCAATCGTCGATTTCTTTTGAGGTCCAAAGCTGGTCCCACCTAAGAGCCTCGTCATTCATCACATATTGGCATCACAAGAATCATATTGTATTACATCATTTAGTTAAAGTTTGTCGATCACCGAGAGCCACGTCATCCATCGCATTGCCGCTATCACAAGAATCATATTGGCATTTCCAACATGACTATTTTTCAATATTCCGATATGCTGAAATCGGTATCGCTTCATTGCATTTTTATACTCATATTACAATTCCGAATGTGTGATGTGCGATGTGCAAATTACAAAGCACAACATGACTATCCCCTGATCCTTGATATAATATTTCTTCAATAGTGTGATCGCTCCATCTCATCACATATATTCTCATCGCATGTTCTCATATCGCAAATTTGCCATTGCAATTTTCCAATGTGATAGACTCCAATGCATGCCTCTACGCAATTAACATTTAAATCGATATATGGCATATCAACAAAGGTGAAATTTTACAGATTGAACTTTAAGCACAATGAAGAAACATGCAATGTGAATCATCCGATAAGGCATTATGTTGTATGAAATATTTTTAAACAATCTTGGGTAACCACTATGGTACTAAAGCAATTGATGACAAATTTGCAGCATATTTAAATCATTTCGATTTCTCATATATTTTAGTTTTAAATATAAAATTCCATAATTGGATATGAAATTCAAGACCTCTATATTCACATTTAAATTTCATTATCTTGAATTTGGTCTTAATTCTGAACAATTTATAGAAAATCATGAAGTTTATACGAAACTTATAATATTTTGAGAACATTCATCACTGCAGAGTCTCATTCGCATTTCTGATGCATTTGTTTTAATTTCAATTCTCTTGAACATAAAGCATTCATTTTTACATTTTACTGTTTGCTTTAATTTAAATTAAAAAAAAATAATAGTGATTTTGGTTCTTAGTTTGACTTCTTTATGTTTTTAATAGAAGAAGTCATCTAGTATTGAAGAAACTGATACCTCTCAGGTAAAATCAAAAGCAATTATCTAATGGTAAAATTCATATACCCACTTTCATTAATTTCCATTTCGTTACTTTAATTTTAGTTTTGTTTTTAAATTCTATTGATATATAAATTTGTTTTGCAGCTCTTCATAAAAGCTTTCAATCATCCGCCAGATTATATTTTGGAAGTCTTATACTCTTTTCCTGGTTTTATTTCAAGAAGTAGCGATAATCTTCGTTGAAACAGCTACACATGAAAGTTTTTGAACCTTTAATTTGTTTCTTTAAGCATTCCTTTTATTAGAAAATGATTAAGATGATGCTTTGAAACATGAAGATTAACATCAAACAGAATGTTTTCATTGTGGCTGAATTTTATCGTCACTGCTATCTAAAGCCCAAAACATTTACAACCCTGCAAGGTATAATTTTTTTGAATCTCAACATAAGAAAAAATGATGATATGATTATTTTCCTTTACTTCATGTTGTTGAAACATTGGTAAAAACATTCTTGTTAGAGTTTATTTTTCAAAACTTGGATTTTCCTTTCTACTTTTAAATTTCTTCATTTTTCTTTTTGTTGACTGATTTCTTTTCTCACTTTAGTTTAAGAATTCTTTTCCTTTGGTTTTTAGTTTAAATTTTGGTGACTCTACCATGATTTACATGGAAGGCCTTCTTGTTACCTAACAATGGTCGACATACATAGGGAAAAATTGTTAACAGTCGCCTATTAGCTTTTTCTTAAAAATCTCTTAAAAAAGTTTTTTTTCTTATTATAAAGGTAAACATACTTAAGGAAGAAATTAAAATCAATAGAAGTTGACAAAGTATCATAAAATCTGAAAATTTCATTTTCATCAAAATTGTAATTATTTTGAGATTTCAATATTTTATTAAGATCTTTTAAAATTTTATTATCAGTCAAGAAAAGTTATTTTTAACAAAGTAAAAACACTTTACAGCAAAACACCTTTAACTCTGAAATTGTCATTCTTAACTCTTAAGGAGTCAATAATTCTCCCTGTCCCAAAAAGTCTTATTTTTCTAGAGAGTAATCCAAAAATATATTTAAACTTAAAAGATAAGAGGTCTCATCATGAGCCAGCTTGTTCAATTCAATTATAACCAGTGAATGGCATTGTCAACTATTTGGCTACCAAACCAGGACAATGGCTTTTAAGAACTAAAAAAATAAAAAATAAATTCAAAGAAAATAAACATATATAAATGGATTTATCTCTAGGTCAATAATTCTTGAATAGATTAGATTATGAATCATTCATGATTAAAAGGTAAACTTATCGATACTATAGATGTTCGCTAGCGGCAGCGGCTCTACTTTTGACAAATGAGTATATTTTGAAAGCTAAGCTGTAAAGTGACCCCTGCCTTATCTCTACAACTAAAAAAGGGCTGATATAGAGTTTTGAAATATTTTAATTTATGAAAAATTTTAAGAAAATTACAGTAAGATGATTCTTGCTTTTATTCAGACTAATGAACTTAGTCAAGCATTCCAAAAATAATTTTCTCTTCTTTAATTATTTTTACTTTAATTTTAGGAAAATCTCATTCATATCAAATAAAGATCACCGGTTCTTCTCTTGTGTGTCATCATTGTTGTGGTAAAACACAACCCCTCCATTATTGATTTGTTCACTTCAAAAAATGGGGACCCTTTCTATAAAGATTTTGGCCAAACACTTTTTAGGATTTTTATTAAGTTGATTATCTTACACTTTTGTTAATTTTTCATTTTTTTTAGACTTTCGTTTTTTATTGCTTTGTTAAAATTGTTTTTTTATAAGCTTCCCATTGATACTTGTTTCGCCTCATTTGGTCAACTAGTTTGTAAATAGCACACCTTTGAAATCTAATCATTTATGTCCCCTCGGTTAAAAATGTGTAAAATGTACAATATTCTATTTTTGTAAATAAATTAGTTCAATAATGCATTTATTTTAAATATTAACCCCTAGTTAGTTATTACTAACATTTTTTATTTTTTTTACTTATACAACCAAATCATCAAGCATCGGGATTTTATTAATTTACTCCAATTTCCAAATTAATTACTAATATCGAAATCTTAGAATGTCAAAATCGTAGAAGTTTAGATAAACAAATTATGTCTTAAATAATTTCATAACTTAACCTCATTAAAATAAAATCAAAAAACAAAATATGATAAAAAAATATAAAATAAAACTTTATATTACGCGATTGGAGGATCGCACCGGAGTTTTTTAATTGCATCATTCATAAGAGGCCTCGACAACTCAATTCCACTAACGCCGATCTCCCATTCATAAAAAGTCAAAGGGCATTAAGCTTAAGTCTCATGAGCTTTGTAAAAAAAAATTAGTTCCAAACTCACTCATAAGTATGAGTGAAATGGAAAATCAATGTAATTAATATTAAAATAGAATTAATATTTAATATTTAATTTTCAAGTAATTAAATTAATTAACCTATAAATATAGTTAATTCAATTAAATTAAAATTAATTATTAATTAGATTTAATATCAATTAGTTTATAAATAGACAATATTTTAGTTAGTTAGAGATTAATTAATAAATAGTGTATTAAATAATTAGTTTAGTTTATAATTAACAATTAAACTAGAATTAATTATTAGATAATTAGAGTCTAATTTAAGATTAGATTTTTAATTAAAACTCTGATTTTTAGTTTAGCAACAGAATTTCCAGATTTATGTCAGATTTAACCCATCAATTTTGGAAGCTCATAAATTGAGTTTTATTTTGACAAATGAGGCCCAGGATGGCTCATTGGAAAGATTAAATCAATGAAAACATTTGTAAGAAGACTTCACTAACATAAGTGGTCATTTATTGGGTCAAAAATCAGGTAGAAGATCAAGTTCCGAATTTTTAAAACAAAATCAATTTTCTGAGTTTTATTTTCTGCATTTTCATTTGTCCAAGCCTTCTGAATGCAAATCCATTTGTCAATGATATCCTTGGCCAATTTAAACCATCCCAGGTATAAATAGAAAATTTATATTTTATTTTCAATTATTTAATTAATTGCATTTTATTGGATTTGTTTTAATGTCATAAATGACATTTTGATTTTACTGTTGCATCTTAGTTTATTTTAATTTTTTTTTACAGGAAAATAGTACAAGAGATATGAAGAAAAAGATCTCAATCAATGAGCATGCTACAACAATTAAAGATTGTAATTTTGAGCAAATAAAATTAGATTGGGTAGATTTTTCTTCAACTTTCCTCTCAAAAATACCTTTGAAAATATTATAAATGACAAATTGCAGAATGTAATAAGGTGTTGCTCTCTTCTGCAATTTTGGACTTCTAAAAGCACTTCTATAATAGGAATTTAAAATTGTAGGAAGAAGGAGAGAAGATTTCAGATCTGAGGATTATTGAGAATTTTTCCTTTGTATCTTGAATTATGTATGATAGGCAGAGTTTGCACTATTGGAGCTCTAGTTTTAAAAGCAAAAGTTCAAACAATGTAAAGGATTGTTGGAAACCAGGGTCAGAAGAATGGATTCAATAAATTGGTATTTTTAATACTACTGTTTTAAATACTAGTTTCATTTTTATTATAACAAAAAAGTGTCATTTTATTCATGTTTGTGCACTTGTGTTGATACAAGTAATTTGTCTCAGTATTGTTATTATATATCTCTGCTCCTATGGATTAAATTTCGATTTTTAAGTAAGATTAAATTTCGATTTCTGAGTAACTATTTACTCAAAAATCTGCCTTATAAAACTGATTTATTAAATAGTGATGTGTTTCGAACTATTTCCGCATATTATTGTTTAATTGTTGGATTTACTGATTTGACAATCAATATCGTTTTTGTGAATTTCTTCTTGAGTGTTGTTAATTAATTATTTCAGTTAAGAGGTCTCAATAGGATGTGTTTTGGTATCCATAATGTCATTTAATTGAACTACTTCATTAACTTGATATTCATTATAAACAAGACATATGTAAATCCCAATATTTTAAATATCTTGCTCTTGGTTGGATTAGATCTATATCTGCCTAATTGAGATAGGCTTAAGATGGTTCCTTTTGCTTGCATCTTAGAATAAGTTTGCATTTAAATTAAATTCTACATTCTTTGAAGTCCACTTCTCAAAGAGGAAAAATTTTAGTTGTGGTTTGGCTGAACCCAAATCAGCTTAAGGGTCATTCTCTTGCCCAATCAACAAGAAGAAATTATTTGATATCCCTGTCTATTGGTAGTTAAAGATATTATCATAAACCAATAGTTATAGGGAAAAGGTAATAAGATCTAGTTAAACGAGTTGGAGCCACTACTCCAAACGGAAAAGGAGCTACTTTAAGGTCCGGACCGAGTGGTTATCCCCTAATGTTGAAACAGACATTTTTGGCCCTCAATAGGCCCAAAAATCTACGAAGCTCTAGTAGAGTGTTCAGGGCCAGGAAATTTTGAATGACTTAGATCTTAGTCGGTTCCACATGCATGCCACGTTCATCTATAATGTAACCCAAGTATTGGACCTGGCTCATGCCAAAGGTGCCTTTCTCCAAGTTCGCACACAGTTTGTGTTGTCGAAGTGTTTGAAGGACCTATCGAATTTGTTGGAAGTGTTCTTCCCAACTCTTGCTAAAGATAAGGATGTTGTCTAGATAAACCATCATGAACGAGTTGGTGAAGGGTCACAATATGTCATCCATTAGCCTCATAAATGTAGCAGGGGAATTTTTTAACCCGAAGGACATAACCAACCATTTGAAAAGGCCTTCCTTGGAGTTAAAGGTGGTCTTCCATACGTTTGTGGGCTCTCTTGGAACCTGGTGATAACCATAATTAGATCCATCTTACTAAAATACTTGGCCCCTTTGAGTTGGTCAAGCAATTCATCAATCCATGGGATTGGATACCTATTCCTGAAAATGATTTTCTTTAATTCTCGATAATTAATGCAAAGCCTCTAAATCTAGTCCTTGTTTTATACATTGAGCTCCCAGAAGGCAAGGAACTTGATCGGATGTGCCATTTTTGTAGGAACTCCTTGTTTTTCCAATTGATCTCTTCATTTTCCATAATGGAGCAGTGATATATTGGCTCGTTGGGTAGAGGTTCTCTAGGAGTCAGGTCAATCGAATGCTTAACTTAACAATGCAAGGGTACCCTTATGGGTGAGGATAATATGTCCCTGTATTCTTCCATGACTACATCCACATGCTTCTATTGCTTGGAGAAACACTTCCTAGGGGTCGTCGATGTGGCTACAACCTTCCCCTTACTTTGAGAGCGAATAAAAAAGAAAACAAATTTCTTAATCAGGTGCTCAGTATTTAGCTCAAAAATCAATGTTCTCAGAATGGATTGAAGCCTAAACAAACACGTCTGTCTCAGAAAGTTTTACTTAATGCAACTTGTTTCGCTGAAAACTGAGTTCGTATGAGGAAGTTATTGAGTTTTGTTCATTTTGCTAAACAGGAAAAATTTGCAAAAAAAATGCCTAGTCACTACATAGTCAGTAGTCCGTACTGCTGGCGTGGCAAGTGACTAGGCAGGGTCAACTTTGGTCAACATTCAATTATGCTTCGGCAAGTCTCACACTGTGATTGGGTGCAGTTGGTGATGTGGTAGGTGCATTGGTGCAATTTTATTGGTTAGTTTTGAACCAATGAGAGAATGCCACATGGCAAGCCTGGAGGCCACCATGTGGCACCTCCCAACAGCCTAGGTAGAGGGCACAGTTCAACAAAATTTTTATGGAGGTGTCAGGGTTCGACCCCGTTGATGAGCCTAGGTATTGCAGCAAGAACGTTGCAACTCCCAGGGCTGCCAGCTTTACTTATCGACTCGAGGTTTGTAAAAACTTGGAGGTTACTGTACTATATACACAAGTAGGAGTGAAGGTACTCCCTGTTGTCACTGCTCATCTCACAAGAGACCTCAGGGATTCCAATCTAGACCTCTATATGGACAGAAGAAGCTTGATTTTGATGGAAGGAGAGAAAACCTATTCTATGGGAGAGCTATTCTACTATAGAAATGAAGAAATCAATCATGTAATGCTAAACTCACACCAAAACCTAGCTAAGCAATTAAACAACTATGCTAAGTAGAATTATTAGATCAATCATTAATCTAATGCTAATTATCTAAGTTGCAGAAGTAAGAGCATCAAAACTAGACTAAGGGGTAAACAATGGAAACTAAGCTAAGCATGCGTCTAAATAGAAGAAGCAATCGGAGGTTAAATTGGTGAAAAGTGGACGTGAGGGAGAAACAGCACCTTAGAGTCATTGGATCAGGTGGGTGAAAGGCAAACGAATGGCTAAGATCGGATTGTAGGAGGGCATATAGGTAGATGGGTGAACAAGGTTAACTATAGGATGAAATATGGAGATTATATTGTGGGCAGTTGAGTGAATGAATAGATGAACGAATGGGGACAACCGAAGATGGACGACTGAGATTATATCGCGTGGGGGGAGTTAGGAGATGGATAGATAGGATTAATTAGCAAATAGATGGTGGAGATTATATCACGGGAAAAAGAAATGTGCGGAAATGGTATTGGGTGATGTGATGGCCGTCATATTAGGAGACAGATCGACGGTGGAGATTGAAGCACCTAAAGGTATGTGTAGAAATGAGGGAGCGAGTTTCGAGGGCAGTAAGTAGTATTTCGCATGCCCTCAAATCTGTAAGAAGTTTTTTCAAATTTCACGCAATTAGCCTCCCCAGCTGACACGTAGCATGGGGAAAACACCCATTTCATGTGCCCTCGGGTGGATAACGATCGAACAAAAATCCACGCGATATGGCGCGATAACTGTCAGATCTAGCGAGGGAGATCAACGATGGAGTTTGACTGAGATGGTTGGTGAGAATGTGCATGATAACTGTCAGATCTAACAAGGAAAATCAACGGTTGGGATTTAAAGTTCACGAAGTCAAACAGTAAGAGTGAATTCAGGCGGTGATTGGTCAGTTTTGCTGTGTGAGGTGATCTATGCATAAAAAATGTTTGAACGTGGAATAATAGCTTCCACTCAGCTTCTCATGCTGAAGTAGAATGAAAGGGGTGTGAAGGAGATCAAATGACAGGAAGAGAGCGAAGGAGCAGATGATCATAAAAGGAATAGAGTAACAATGTAATGAACCTAGTGACTACGTTAAACAACAAACTCCATATGAAAACCAAAACCTTGTGTTTTTGGAGTTGCTGTAGGGTTTCTTCCTCACGTCATGGTCCCAAAGGGAGGACGTGAGGCCGAGACACTTATGAGAAACCTTGTGGATCTTTTCTTTGCCAACCTACTGAATCAATAAAATCATAAATGATCTACTCCTCATTACTATAATGAGACTACAACTACTTAAACAAATGAACAGTTAAACAATAAACCTCTGTAATGGAAATGAACTACTTAAGCAGATGAACAGAAAACAGGAAACTATGCTACATAAAAATACAATAAATAGGAGCTTTGGCTGCTAGGAGTACGACCTAATCCAAGAGATTCAGTCCTCTAAGTTAACTCAGTGCTGGCTCAAAACAAAACTCATCTTCATTATAAATGAACATCGCATTACATCAAAACTGTTACGAATTTTCACTTGGGCACAAAGTAGAGTAGAAATTCTGAATACTTCTAATGCGTGTTGACTAAATAACTAAAACTGAGGTTCTAAGCCCTTCTATTTATACATATGAAGTCTCCAATGACTTCCTACAAAATTAGGGAGCCACGGCTCCCAACTCAATGATAAACTCATGCTTTCCCTTTCACTAGATCTGTTGCCTTCTAGTAGGGAGGATTCTTGTACTTTCACTCACTTGGCTACCTTCTAGTACTCCTAATTTGCCTTGTTTTGCACTCTCACTTGCTTGGCTGCCTTTTAGTACTCCTGATTTGGCTATTTGCACCTTCACTTGCTTGGTTGTTTGTAATTTCAACTGGCGGAGGGATATTAGAACGTAGGGGCAGTCAATGAGGAGGATTTAACTCCTGTAATTTCTCTCCCTTATCCAATTCCAGTTTTTACCAAGGTCTTTTACCATAGTTCCTTTATTTTATCTTCTTATCCTTGCATTTTCCTTCCTTTTATCCTTTATTCCTACATTACATGCACATTAAACCATAAAGAAAAATATCCAACTCTACTCATCTCATAAACAAAATATAACCAAAAGTATGCAATAAGTTGTGAGAATAGTTGGCTTGACTAAGCTAGGAGGTGAATTAAGGCCAATTAAGGCCCATATAATTACTCAATGATGAGGCTCATCATCACCCCCTATTGAAAGTGTTCCTCATCCTCTAAGCAACTTAGTGGCTTTGGTAGCATCTCTGACATCCTATGCTTCTATTGTAGTATCTTCTTCTTGTTTATAGAATCCTACTTTCCTTTCTACTTCTTCCCACTGATATTCTCTGATCTTCAAGCTATGTGGTAGTGTTTTCCATCTCCTTATGTAGGCATGTATATTATCATTTCTTAGCAGCCTAAATATGTCCTCAATGAGATTATTGGTGCGGATTAGGGGCATGGGATTTTATTGTTCAACTGCTTCTTTGTCCCTGAAGCCACTTAAATCTTTTGTTTCTTGCTGCTCTTTATTTTCTTTTTTGTTTCAATGCCTTCTTCCTCTTTTGTTTCAGCATCATGTTCCTTTTTATTGGTGTCTTCTTCATCATGTCCCTCTATATTAGTTTCTTCCTTATCAACCTCATCCTTATCTAGCTTTGTATCTTCTTCTTCTTGTTTTGCCTCCTCCTCACTGACAGAAGGACTAACACCATAGATAAAGGCTCTGATGTCATCCTTTGCTGGTAAGTCATTGAAGACTGTCCATGTTATAGGGATCCTAGGGTTCAAGAGGGCATCCTCCATGAGGAATTTGATCAACCCATGGTGAGCCATAAATTGGGAATTTCCTTTCTTTACTTTGTTGCTAGAGTCCATGAGTGATTGCATTAGAAAATAAGGTACGTTGAATATTTGGTGAACTGGTGTTTTTACCCCAAATCTTAGTTATTCAAGCATTCTAAAGTGGTATCCATAAAAAATATTGTTACTTGATTAGCATCTTGCTTGTGAGGCTTGAAGAGGAAATGAGCAAATTCTGGAGAAAATAGAGTTTCCTGTGTATGTAATCCACTAGCCCCCCTTTTTTAAAGGAAATTGGCCAACTTTTTACTCACAAACCAACTACCTCTTAACCTTTACAGCTTTTGATCAAATGATGCATATGAGTGAGTGAGAAGGATACTTAACTGTGGCCTTAATGCCACACTGCAGTTGTCAAAGATTAGAGGTGCTACTGATGGTAATTCTTCTTCCTCCTCTATTGTCTGTTGATTGTTTCTTGACTACATATATGATGCTGCTATTGTTGTTGTTGTTTGGTCATCTTTCTTCCTCTTCTGTTGTCTACTAATGGTGTCTATGACTATAGATCTGATGGTGTTGAATGGACAGAGGGAGTAGGATTGTGTGAAGGAAGGGATGATGGTAATAGATGAGGTGAGGGATCCCTGTAGAAAACAAAATTTTCACTTGAATTGGAGCAATGAAGTGAAAAACAATGGAATTTATGGAGGGATGCATGGTAAGGAGTGGAGGAGATGAACATATGTGAGGCAGGGCCCACTTTGGATCTTCTCTTTGCTCCCTGATTGCCTTTCATGTCCTCCTACAAATAAAAATTACGTTTTTTTCCTTTTTCTCTTATTACATTTTTGTTTTTTTTTTTAAAACATCTAGGCTACCTCATAGAGGTTTTCACCCTAGATATTTGCCCTGGGTGCCTCAAGGAAGGTTTTCACCCAGGGATCTTCTTTTTCTTTCCATTTTTCTCATCCTTGGGCTGCCTCGTGGAGGTTTTCAACCCAAAGATGGGACTCAAGTGCCTCATGGAGGTTTTCACCTGAATCCTTATTCTGTTTTTTTTTCTTTTTCAGTGACCTGATGAGGGAGGAGCTTAAACTTGCTCCATCATCATCACTATCTTATTGATACTGTCAATGAACTCTTATTTAGATAAAGATCTCTTGTACATTTTCAGTCTATATCCATTAACTAGTAATGGAATGGCTTCTTCATCTATAGTTTTGATCTACACTGAATTGTTGTCATGACATCTTTCCACCACATAAGGTTCAAGCCATCTTGTCCTTAGCTTGCCCTTAAAGTATTTATAATTAGAGTCATATAACAATGTCGAGTATCCTTCTTGAAATTGCTTCGCCTTAATGTGCTTGTCATGCCAGATTTTCCTTCGAAGATGAACTATCTCTGTCTGGAGGAGGACCTGCATTCTTAATTCATCTAAGCCATTCAAATGGAACAATCTTTCTTTCTATGCATGACTGAGATCCATATCTAGTTGGGTTGCCATCCTCAATGTATTATTTTCAAATTCAATGGACAACAAATCCTTCTTCCCATAGACCATCTCATAGGGTGTAAATCTAGTGGTGGTCTTCCATGTTGTATTATAGGCCCAGGTAGCCTTAACTAGTCTTTCCTCCCAATCCTTTCTAATGTTGTTCACTACCTTGGTTAGGATGTTCTCCAGTTCTATGTTGGTCACCTCCACTTTCCCGTTAGCTTGTGGATGAGAAGGAGTGGAGGTCCTATGCTTTACTTTGTGATGCTTGAGCAGTTATTCAATCGTGCTGGAGGTAAACTGGCTACCTTGGTTTGTGACTAGCTCTCTAGGGTACCCAAATTTGTAGAATATATTCTCCCTTAGGAACTCAACTACCTTTCCTTTTGTTGCTACCTTAATTGCCTTAGTTTCGGCCCACTTAGTCAAGTAATCAGTGCTCACAATAATTTGTTGTTTTTGCTTTGAAGGAGGATTGATAGGCCTAATGAAGTCCATGCCCCACTTATCAAATTGCTCGAAAGTCACTTGAGGTTGTAGGGGCATCTCATCTCTTGGAGTAGGCTTTCCCATCCTCTAGCACTGATAACACTGACTAATGTACTTCCTTACATCCTGATGAAGAGTAGGCCAATAATAGCCTACTTGTAA
This sequence comes from Pinus taeda, assembly GCA_000404065.3. Classification (NCBI taxonomy): domain Eukaryota; kingdom Viridiplantae; phylum Streptophyta; class Pinopsida; order Pinales; family Pinaceae; genus Pinus; species Pinus taeda. The sequence continues at coordinate 26,019 of APFE030920783.1, read as the reverse complement.
CACTTTGAATGTTGTCCTCTTTGCTGCAAAGTGACCTCCGCAAGGCCCATCATGACAGGTCAGAAGGATGTCAAAGACTTCCTCTTCCCTTACATATCTTCTCAAGATTTGATCTAGGCCAAATATGAACAGATTTCCCCCAATCTAGCTGAAGGGGGCACTTTTCTTAATTATTATGCTCTTTTCTCTAGAGGGCGGGTTTGGTGGGAATTGTGCTCATACCAATTCATTTGCTATATCAGCAAACCATGGGGAGAGCATTGAAATAGCAAACAAAATCTCGTCTGGTAACTGATCATCCACCATTCCTTCTTCACCTACAGGCAGATTCATCCTAGATAGAAAGTCAACAACAACATTCTCCTTACCAAGCTTATCAGCAATAGTTAGGTCAAAATGTTGCAGTAAAAGTAACCATCTTATGATTCTAGAATTTACATCTAGTTTGTTCATTAAATATTTAATTGCAACATGATCAGTAAGTAAAAATGTCTGATAGCCTATAATGTAATGCCTAAACTTTTTTAATGAATGCACAACATCTAGGAGTTCTTTTTCTGTCATAGTATAATTTAACTCAACCTTTCACTAGTTTTTACTTGTGAAATAGATGGCATAAGGCAATTTATCCTCTACCTTACCTAAGGCTACTCCTATGGCTTTATGTGAGGCATCAGCATGGATACAAAAAGGGAGGGCCCATTTTTGGCCTCTAAGGATTGGTGCGGTGGTTAATTTATCCTTTAGAATGTCTAGGGCCTCTTGACAGCTCTTTGACCATATACATTTAAAATTTTTGGCCAACAATCCAAACAAAGGAGAGGCTAACTTGCTGAAGTCCTTTATGAACCTTCTATAGTATCCAGCGAACCCTAAGAAACTCCTGTCATCTCTCTGCTTTTGTGGAGGTGGGACCCTTTGGACGATGGCTATTTTGTTTGGGTCCACTTGCAGTCCTTGCTAAGATATGGAATGACCTAGCACAGTTTCTTCAATCATTAAGAATTCACATTTTTGTGGACTAAGAGATAGGTTCATTTCAATGCATTTGCGTAATACTTTGCCTAGGTTAGTTAGGGCTTCTTGGAAATCACAGCTATAAGGTGTAAAATCATTCATATAGATTTCCATAGCATCATGCACTAGTTCAACAAAAATACTCAAGACTATTCTTTGGAAAGTGGCAGGAGCATTGCATAAGCAAAAAGGAAGGACCCTATAGGCAAAAGTACCCCAAGGACAGGTGAATGTGGTTTTATCCTAGTATTCTGGGTAGATTTGGATTTGGTTGTACCCACTGAATCCATATAGGAAAGAAAAGAACTTCTTCCCTACCAGGCCATCTAGCACTTGGTCAATAAAAGGTAAGGGAAAATGATCCTTCTTTGTGGCTTTGTTCAACTCCCTATAATCGACACAAATCCTCCACTTACCATTCTTGTTGGGAACTAACACTAAAGGAGAGACCCACTCACTATCAAAGATAGGGTACATGAACCCTGCATCTAACAGTTTTTGCAGATCTTCTTTGATGATGTCTTTAAGGGTTGGATTCATTCTCCTTTGTGGTTGCTTGATTGGCTTGCAACCTTCCCTGATGTATATGTGGTGAGTACACACTGAGGGATGTACTCCCTTTATTTCCTTATAACTCCAAGTGAAGTCTTCTAGGTTCTCTTTCAACAATTTGCATAGGTGTTCCTCTTCTAAAGTTGAAAGAGATGGATTAATCTTCAAGGTTTTCTCTGACCCAAATTCTATGGTTTTGACTCGGAGTGGTTTGGGATCGGCCAAGCACAAGTCAATTTGATGATTGTTCAGTGTTTCCTTTACTTCTTCTTCTAAGGGTAATAAACTAGGAGTTGAACTTTGGAGCAGGTGTTCAATTAAGTCATCCTCCTATGATTGCTTCCATAACATAAAGTTGGGCAGAATAAAGCTCATCTTCTTCCTCCTCCTCCAACCATAAAGGTAAATCATGTTCTAGGGAGGGTTGAGGAGGAGGGTGTAAGACTAACTATTTGGACATATGCCCATTCTTGATGGTCATATTCCCAGCTCTGCAGCTAATGTAGGCATCAGCTATGGCCAACAATGGCCTCCCAAGGATGAGAGGGTAACTAGTAAGCTTAGCCTTAGGCTAGAGAACTAGGAAATCTGTAGGGTACTCCCAGGAATCAATGGAGAACATCACATGCTCCACAATTCCCTCAGGGTTGATTGTGGAATGGTCTACAAGCTGTAACACTATTGTGGTCTTCCTTGATGACCCTTGGAGGTTAATCTTGAGCATGGTGTCCTTGGTCATCACATTAAAGGCAACCCTAAGATCAATCAAAGTGTGTGGGACAATGGTGCCATTGATGTGCACATCAACTATAGGGCTTCCAGGGTCTAAATATTTTGGACATATTACCTCCCCCAGCATTAAGTCAGATAACTGCCCAATGACATTAATAGTAGAGGCATACCTTTTATTCTTCCTGGATGCTTAAAGCACTTCTCCTTAATCAATTTATTATAAATAAGAACATCTTTGGTTTCCTCGAGAAGGGGGATCTTTACACATAGGTTTTCTGATTCTCCCAGAAGTTTAGTTTCTTTTGGGGTAGGCTAGAGTGGTTGGGATAATCTTTCAGGAAAGGGTGGATTTGCTTTAAGGTTTCTTTCCTCTCTTTCTTCCTCAACCTTGCTATGTGGAGAGGGAGGTTGGTTACCTAGGAGAATTTTCCCAGATCTTAGGTTGATCTCCTGGATTTCTACAACATAAGTTGGGTATGATGTCTGTCCACCATATCCATGTTGAGCCTGCCTATTTTTTGGGTTTGGATTTGGCTCATCATGCATCTGGGGTTTCCTAGGTGGAGTAGAGTGCAGGATTTGTGGTTGGGTAGGTGATGGAGGCAATAGGGCTGGAACATTGTTGACTTAGGGCCTCCACCCCTGGGGTGGGGTATTCCACTAGTGTTGTGGCTAAATGTAATGTTCAAATTACTGGCTAACTCGCTGGCTAGGAATGATACTGAGGTGCATAGGACCAAGGAGGGTTGTAGACTAGGAAGGTTGAGCAGGGGGTCCCCAAGAAGGTATAGCCATGGTTTTTGTTATCACTTGGATTGAACCTCAAGTTGAAGGAAGGCAATGCCAGGGTAACCACAAACCACGCTTAGCCAAGTAGCAAGCCCTAGTAGGCCAGGAGAGGGCTCTCTCCATAAGGATCTCAGCAAAGATGACTGGATCAGGAAAATAATATTAGGCTATGTATAGTAGCACAAGGTTTAATTTGATTTGAAGGGGTTTTGCTGGATCAGGAGGAGCCGGACAGTTTGGGCAAAGAAATTAGGTCAAAATTGTAGGGTCTTTTATGGGGCAAGGTAGGTATGAAGCTTATAACTCTAGGGTTTGATGGGTGAGGTGATTCAATACTGGTGAGAAGCTAGGAAGAGCATGTGGTCATCATGGATCCTTCCTAAACTGTAGAAAACATAAACAGTGAATATTTTCCGAAAGTAAAGCATTAATGTTATGGATTCTGCCTATCAACTTGAAAACATCCACGTAGAAGAAATGAAATGATTAATGAAGTACACAAAACATTTAAACATATGATCACAAGAGAGGAAACTGAACTAAATGCCATACTACATGGATCCAAAACAAATGGCTGGAATTTCAAATTGATCTCCTACTAAACTGATACAAAATGATGTTCTTTCAAAACTTAAGCATTCAGCTAAGTCCAACCCTTTACAATGAGAAAGAAGAATAAGATATATACATGAATTCAACCTCCTCCCATCCTCAAGGGTCGAATCTCTAAGATGAGTAGCTAATATAACCAACATTGAACAAGAAACTGGAATCTAGGCATCCTAACAACTTGCCTCTAAAAGTGAGGAAATTGATTCATTTGTGCTCAAAATGACTTGTAATCTAATGAATCAACCCTCTACTACTAATTATCCATCATATTTACAAGCCAAGTCATCATTTACATTAGTAAAACATCCTCCATGAGGGAAAATCCATGATCGCAGTCAAAACATAGTGAAATGGCAATCCTTTGCAAAGTTTGCCCTACGCACAGCGCCACTGGCCTTACATGAAACACCACTTTCAAGTCCCTTTTGGAGGCCTTCCTTACATCCAAATTGAGCTCATGATATCTCATTGGAAATCTCTTCAAGTATATTTTCTAAAACATCTATAATTTCTTCATTTGAAGCTCATTTGACCCCTCAAACGTTGATTCTCTCAAGATTTCTTCTGCGTGTCCAAAAAGTGGCAGAAAGGTCATTTTTGGCATGTTTTTTTACCTTTTGGTAGACCAATTCTGCTCCAAAAGCTTAGAAAATGTATAGGGTGCATTAACTGATCACTCTGAATCAAAAAATGCAAGCCATTTTTCCATTAGGCGTCACTAGGAAAAGCGCAGTGCCGGTGGCACTGTGTGTAGAGCTAAGTTTCCTGTGTTAAAATTTCCAAAATTTGTACAAGGAAAAAATTCCTCCGAATTTGATCAAAATTGGTGAACAGCACCATCATCAAGCATCTTGATGAGCCAAGGAAGCTTCAGCAAGCAACCTAAGCGTTACCTTTGAGAGCCTGTCTCAGCCTTGCTTTCATCTGCTTGGCCCTTATATTGCTAATTTTGTTCCAGGTCCTGTAGTGGTAGGCTATGTGCCTGATGATCTAGTTGTCCCTATTGGCCCTTTACAACATCTTTTCTAAGTGCACATTGACTCTTTCAAGTCAAATTTCTCTATCACTCTCAATTTCCTTCTCAATTGAAGTCAAAGTGACTGGTGCTTCTTCCTCTTGTATTGTTGATTTACCCTTGTCACTTTGTCTTTTTGTCTTGAGAAGTTCTAGCTCCATGAGGACCTGCTTATCACTCAGCTGCTTGTTCTCTTGTTTCAAATATCTGATAACATACTTGGCTCTCACCAAGTTGTCCATCAATACTTGGATTTGAGCCTCTTTCTCCTGTATGATGATGTTTTCTTTTGTTGCTTCATCCTAAGCCTCCAAATCAATTGTCTCTATGACATGATGAATATGATGTTGTTCTAGTTCATCTGCTCCATCAAATAAAAACCTCTCTCCTTCTCATAATCTATGTCTTCTTTGTCCATTTTTGCCAATCTTTGAGGCTGTGTACTCTTAGGAAAGGGATGGAGGGGGTGAGTAAGGGTGATTAGGAATATGGGAAGGGGAACATGAAAATGAGTGGGAGGGTATGAACCATAAAAATGAGAGAGAGGGGCTAGGGCTTTAAGGTATTACTTTGGGGATGAAGGAAAAATGGATATGGAGTGATATGGAGTGATATGGAGTGTTATGTAGGAGGGGTTTTAGGGTTTTAGGGATAAGCAATGGGAGGAATAGTAAGGGTTAGGGTTTTAACGCATAAATAGAGGAGATTCTAGGGTTTCACATTTAGCATAGCAAATTATCCTCAAATGAATTAATTGAAAGCCAAGGATGAAGTTTAGGGCCAACACTTACTTGTTTGAGGGGTAAAGAAGACAAATTTGGTGTTTTTGGGTGGCAGGAGGTCATTTTGGCCCTTGCTAGCCCCCACACAATGTCACCTACAGGTGTACAATGCCTTTATCTATGTACAACGCCACTGATATTTGCACTCGGAAAACTAGCAAATGCACAACACTCTATCCCTACGCGCAGCGCTCCGGCCTTTGTGCACAACACCTCTTCAAGCCGACTTTTGACTGCCTTCTTGATGTCAAAATTGAGCGCATGATAGATCGTTGGATAGCTCTTCCTATCTAATTTCTAAGACTTCTTGAATTTTTCAATTTGGAGCTCATTTTCCCTGCAAAAGCTCAATATCCCAAGACTGGTCAAAATGTACAGAATGACGCTGCCAAAATGCAAAGCGTTGTTATAGTCAACTTTTGGAGGTATTCCTCAACTCCAAATTGAGCTCATAATAACTCATTAGAAACCTCTTCGTCTCTAGTTATCATTTGATGCATCAAGAAAGTCTTTTGGACATTCCATCTAGGAGAAATATTTATTTTCCCAAGGTCATTTCAGAAGTGCATCAACTCTCCTGAGGCAAATGATGTTTTGGAAATTTCTACCAAACAATGAGACCCATGTAAACACTGAAGGAGGTTTTTATTCTTTGGTCTATGATAAACAACAAACTCTCTAACTTTTGTCAAATTCATATTTTCTTGGTCAGAAACATCATTTGAAAAAAAACGATCCCGATATGTGGAACAAGGGATTTGTAGAAATGAAGGGAAATGAAGGGGATGAGGGGCTTCTAAATTATTGAGAAAATTTTGGGAAGTAGGGAGGGATGTTAAGAAGTAGGGGAAAGCATAATTTCAAGGATTGAGTGAGGGGAAGGGGTACAAAAGGGAAAAACAAAGTCCTAACCTATAAAAGTGTCAAATTGTAGCAATAGGCTAGGGTTTGTGGGAAAATGATGAATTTGAGGGATATCAGTGATGAGAAGTGTTTAAGAATGCATATTAAGGATAGGGGAAGGTGTATGAGCATAAGGATACAAGTTTTACCGATGATTTCATCATCCAAGAAAAGTTACCTTCAAACCCCTAGGAGAGGGAAATGAGCCATACCTAAGCACAGCTGAAGCACAAACAAGGTGTAAAATGACCCATTGGAACATGAAATAATGATGACAACTCTTTGAATGATGGTACACTGAGCCGAATGGTGACATGGACTAATACTTGGAAAACTTTGGAAGGAGTGAAAACAATCCTAGACCTAATACCTAGTGACCAAATTTTAGTTGAAGACTCATTGAAATGACAAAAAATTGACTTTGACATGCCAAGACCACTTTATAAGAGCATATTTCATCATTGGTGGAAGGTTGCAAAGAATGACACTAACAGTTTGGTTGAATCTGTAATATGCATGGGATGATCCTTGCATACCCTACTGGTATGGTCTAGGCCCAGGAGGTCTCCTTTGGTTGATGTAGAAAAGTTGCTCAATGACCCCTTCAACTCCTTGATATACATCTTATAGTCCAAGTAAAGAAGGGCACTTGTCTGTGGAGTGGTTTCCTTCACAGACTGAGAAAATCTCAATATAGTTCAATGGGCATTCATTCTTAGAATGCCTCCTGGTGCATCTAGGACAAAATATGGCCAAGACTCTCTCTGCTTCCTCTTGCTTCCTTTTGATATTGATGGAATCCAATTGCAAGGCAAGGGTTTGTAGCATCTCACTTTTGAAGTCCTCCAACATATTTCCAATTTCACCCTTGATGGATGAGTTGGAAGGTGATGTATTGGCCATAGGTTGACTAATCCTACCCTTTTTCCTCATTTCCCTAGAATGGTTTCTAAAGACAGTCTTGATATCCTCATAGGGTATTTGGTATATATCTCCTCCTACTAAAAAATGCAAGGTATCTATGATATCCTCCCTTACTCCTCTAAGTAGGACCATCTTCAGTGACTCAGGGTCAAGTGTGAACCTGGCCCTTTTGTAACTAAGCTGGAATCTTTCTTCATAGTCTTCTAAGGATTCATCCAGGCTTATGGTAATCCTAAAAATCTCTTCTTTAGTGTCTTTTGACCTATAGTAGTCCCTATATTTGTTGTTAAAGGACTGCTGCATCTGAGCCCAAGTTATGATGTTATCTCTAGGTAAACCCATGAACCAGCGCAATGTTGCATCCTTGAGGGTAGATGGAAATAGTTTTAACTTTTGCTCATCCTCTGTATAGTCATAGGTTCGAAATATAATAGCAAAATCAAACAGGAAAGTGTCAGGATCCTCTGTGGTCAATCCATGGAAATGAGGTAGAGCAGAGGGGCTTATATTCTTCATTTTAGTGTCCCCATTGGTTTCCCTAATGAAGAAGGCACTCTCAATTCTTTCTCTATTTCCTCTGTCATCTTTGTTTTCAACCGTTGGTTTAGTAGGAATGGTTTCTTCCTCTTCTTATTCCCCTATAGGTTCTTCAAATATGTCAGGTTGCTCACCTAAATTTTCTTCCAATTCACAGTCACCGAAGAAGCGAGAAGATTGACTGTTGGATGTAGTGGGGGTATTTGGCAAGAATTTTCCTGAATTATCCCTATTCCTACGAGGCATGAAAGGAAATGTTTTTGGCTTTTTTTCTAAGATTTTTCTTTAAAGCTGGAAAGTACTTTCCAGAAAGGAAATTGTTGATTAAATGAAAACCACTAACAAAAGGGAAACTACCTGCTGAATTGAAATTGTTGAATGATAGACTACTGACAGAAAGAAAACTACTTGTAGTATGAAATTTCTTAATTGAATGAAAAACTGCTAATAAAAGGGAAACTACTTGCTGAATTGAAATTGAGCTTGTAGAATGGAAAGTAAAGAAAATAAATGACAAATGAAAGAAAGAAGCTAGATTAATTTTGCAGAAACAAACTAATGGAAGAAAATTGAAGGCTAGAAGTAGAAGAAAAGAAAGTTAGAGACTAGAAATAGAAGAAGGAGTAGTAATCACTCATACTCTGACACCTCCTCGACAACGGTGCCAAAAAGTGATGAGCCCAGGTATTGCAGCAATAATGTTGCAACTCCAAGGGCTACCAGCTTTACTTATCAACCCAGGGTTCGTAAAAACTTGGAGGTGATTGTGATATATACACAAGTAGGAGTGAAGGTACTGCCTATTATCACTGCTCATATGGCAAGAGACCCCAGGGGTTCCAAGCCAGACTTCTATAGGGTCAAAAGAATCTTGATTTTGATGGAAAGAGAGCAAACCTATTCTAGGGAAGATCTATTCTACTTCAGAATTGAAGAAAGCAATCATGTAATGCTAAACTTACACCAAACCTTCGCTAACCAATTAAATAACTATGATAAGCTGAATTACTAGATCAATCACTAATCTAATGCTAATTATCTAAGTTGCAGAAGTAAAAGCATCAAAACTAGACTAAGGCGTAAACAATGGAAACTAAGCTAAGTTTGTGTCTAAGTGGAAGAAGCAGTCAGAGGTCAAATCGGTGAAAAGAGGACGTGAGGGAGTAACAACGCCTGAGAGCCATTGGATTAGGTAGGTGAAAGGCAAAATAATGACTGAGATCAGATCGCATGAGGGTACGTAGGTATATGGGCGAACAGGGATAACTATAGGATGAATGGTGGAGACTATATCGCGAACAGTTGAGTGAATAAATGAATGAATGGGGAAAAATAGAGATGAACGGTTGAGATTATATCGCACGGGTGGAGTCAGAAGATGGATAGACAAGATTAATTGGCAAATGAATGGTGGATATTAGATCACGGTAAAAAGAAACGTGCAGAAATGGTATCGGGTGATGTGATGGCTGTCAGGTTAGGAGACAGATCAACGATGGAGATTGGAGCACATAAAGGAATATGCAGAAATGAGGGAGCGAGTTTAGAGGGTGGTAAGCAGTGTTTTGCATGCCCTCAAAGCTATAATTAGTCTTCTCAAATTTCACTCGATTAGCCTCCCTGACTGACACGTAGCACGAGGAAACCACCCATTTCGCATGCCCTCAGGGGGATAACAATTGGACAGAAATCCACGTGATATGGCGTGATAGCCGTTGGATCTAGCAAGGCAGATCAATAGTGGAGTTTGACCAAGCTGGTTGGTGAGTGGGTGAACGATAGCTGTCAGATCTAACAAGGCAGATCGATAGTTGGGCTTTAAAGTGCACGAAGTCAAATGCTAAAAGTGAATTTGGTTGGTGATTGGTCAGTTTTTCTGTGTGAGGTGATCTATGAGTAAAAATCATTTGAACGTGGATTAACAGCTTCAGCTCAGCTTCTCATGCTGAAGGAGAATGAAAGGGGTGTGAGGGAGATCAAATGATGGGAAGAGAGAGAAGGAGAAGATGATCATAAAAGGAACAGAGTAACAATGTAATGAACTGAGTGACTGTGTTAAATGACAAACTCCCTGTGAAAACCAAAACCCTATGTTTTTTGAGTTGTTGCAGGTTTTCTTCCTCACGTCATGGTCCCAGAGGGAGGAGGTGAGGCCGAGACACCTATGAGAAACCTTATGGATCTTTTCTTTGCCAACTTACTGACTGAATGAAATCATGAATGATCTACTCTGCACTACTATAATGAGGCTACAACTACTTAAGAAAATGCACAATTAAACAATAAACCTCTGTAATGGAAATGAACTACTTAAGTAGATGAATAGAAAACAGGAAACTATGCTACTTAACAATACAATAAATAGGAGTTTTGGTTGCTAGGTTCAGGCCCTAACCCAAGATCTTCAGCCCTCTGAGTTAACTTAGTGCTAGCTCAAATTAAAACTCATCTTCATTATAAAAGAACATGGTATCACATCAAAATTGTTATGAATCTGCACTTGGGCATAAAGTAGAGTAAAAAGTCCAAATACTTCTAATTCTTGCTGACTGACTAACTAAAACTGAGGTCCTAAGCCCTTCTATTTATACATCTGAAGTCTCCAATGACTTCCTAGTAGGGAGGTTGGTTGTACTTTAACTCACTTGGCAACCTTCTAGTACTCTTGATTTGGCTTGTTTTGCACTCTCACTTGCTTGGCTACCTTCTAGTACTCTTGATTTGGCTATTTGCACCTTCACTTGCTTGGTCGTTTGTACTTTCAGCTGATGGAGGGATATTCGAATGGAGGGGGCAGTAAATGAGGAGGATTTACCTCTTGTAATTTCTCTCCCTTGTCCCATTCGAGTTTTTACCTAGGTATTTTACCATAGTTCCTTGCTTTTATCTTCTTATCATTTCATTTTCCTTGCTTTAATCCTTTATTCCTGCATGACATGCACATTAGACCACAAAGAAAAATATCCAACTCTACTCATCTCACAAACAAAATATAACAAAAAGTATGTAGTAAGTTGTGAGAATAGTTGGTTTGACTAAGCTAGGAGGTGAACTAAGGCCAATTAAGGCCCATATAATTACTCAATGATGAGGCTCATCACCTGTGACCTCCCCTCAACAGTCCAAAGCCTTCTACCATCTATGCTATCGTTTTTGCTTAACCTCTATAGCGCAATGTTCGTATTTAAATTTTACAATGTTGAAGGTTGGTGGTTAGGGGAGGGCCAGCCAGTAGGCTAGCCCTCCCCATGTGAACGCAACTATGGTTATACCAAAAATTTATGCAAATGGCTAATCGGCAACTCCATAAACTATCACCCCAATGGTTACCACAATCCCATGTGACCACCAAAGGAAAATGGTTAAGGTTACCGCAACCGTCGGGGCTCCAACATCACAACAGTTAGTGCATTCATGTGAACGCACCTACATGACAAAAGGGTTAACAAAAAATGTTAAAGGGTTATGTTTTATTCATGGAGGAAGGTAGGATGAATAAACCATTAGCATATATTATTCCATGTGTCCGCTCCACCAAATCTATCGGGTTACAGTTAGTTAACTACGCGAATTGTGCACTAATCCGCACTTAACAACTAATTAAATCCACTTAAATTTAATTAAATCCATACTAATATTTGGTGGCATTTTGGAGGATTCCACTATTTTTGGGCCTGTCCCTAAATTTAGAGGCCCTAACTAGAGTTCTTCTAGATTTAGAGGAGAAATTGTAGGGGAAAATTGTTTTCGACATAACTACAGCAATGTTCGACCAAATTGAGCTCAGGAAAAGGTGTTCCTAGCTAATTTCGACATTCTAAACACATTGGTGTAGGTATCAGGAGAAATATAGCTTTGTAAACAACATTATTTTCATATTGAGCTAATACAGAGACCCAAGCCATAGAAATTAGACCAAGGAGATGTAGCCTAGGAGGGGTGAACTCCTTCATCAAAACACTGTGTTAAAGTGTTCAATTGATGGTCTACTATAATTTTTATTGTTTTTGGTTAGTATTGTTCTTTTAAGATATTTTTCTCATGAATGTCACATTAAACTTGATGAAATATGCCTATTTCAATCACCAAGAAACCTAAGGAAATATATGCATAGGAAGCATGAACAAGCATGTGTTTATAAATCTGTAATTGAAATTAGAACAACAAAATTAACATTCAGTAACAGATCAAGTTGGTATTAGAGCAAGGGTTTATTTTCTTTCTTTCTTGAGTTTTGTGCAATTAAGGTTTTAATGGTTACAAAATTGTGATGCTTACAAGGTTAAAGTTGCAGAGAGGAGAAGGAAAATTGTTGGTTACAACTCTTGAGGTTATCCCCAGAAGAAGGAGATCCAAAAAGCCATAATCTCTACCACCCAAAGTTCCAATTCAAGATGCAATTGAAACTCCTCAAGTTTTTCCTTCAACTGAGATTGAAGAGGTACAAGCAGTACCAGTTTCTGAGCCTGAATCCACAGCCATTATGTCTGGAGAAAGAGAGCCTGAAGGTCCTTCTTCAAAATAGGAAGAGTTCAAGAAATATTTCTACCCTTTAACTGAGATGGTTAAAGTCCTGTATGAAGAGACGAACACCAGAATGGTTGGAGAGTGTTCTAAACCTCCACATGGAGAAGGAATCTCAAGAGAGAAAAAAGATGATAAGAAGGATTCCAAGGGTAATGGAGGGAAGCCACCTCCATCTCCACAATATTCATCATCCTCCTCATCATCTTCATCATCCTCAACATCTCAAACATCTTTCGCTTCCACCACTAAAACTGTCCATACTCATTCCCATACCCCAAAAGTAAAAACTCCCTTACTCAAATTGGACATTAAGTTTGAACTTCCCATGTACAATGGTGAAGTGAATGCAGAAAAATTGGACAATTGGATTCAAAAATTGGAGGTATATTGTAAAATTCAAAACCTTCAAGAAGATGACATAAAGATCCAGTTGGCTTCATTGAGGCTAGAAGGAGCAGCATTAGTCTAGAGGGAAGCAAAGACTCAATAAGAAATGTGAATCATGGTAAGATATCCATTTCTTGGGTTGAATTTGTTTCTGCAATTAAAAGATAATTTTACCCTTTAGTCTATATGCAAAAAGCCATTATGAGTTGGCAGAATTTTAGGCAGCTCAAAGGCCAAACAGTCCAAGACTATACACATGAGTTTCGAAAGAGGGCTTTGTTGTTAGGAGTAAATTTGAATTCCCAAGATATGTTGTTGAAATCTATTGGGGGTTTACATTCCTATTTGAAGCATACTATCGTTATGTTCAATACAAGAAATTTGGATGAGGTATGTGTGCAAGCCATGCACCTTGAAGCAAGGGGGGGAAACATTCAGGAAGAGGGTAGTAAGAAGAAGCCTTTCAAGGGTAAGGAGAAGGAGAAGGAGGGAAAATGGAAGAAAAATAAGAATGCAAGTGTAAAGAAAGAAGGGGAGAAAACCATATGCCAACATTGTTCCAAACCTGGGCATGATGAAGCCCATTGTTGGAAATTACATCCCGAATGAGGGCCCAAGAAACAAAACAATAAAGGAAAACAAAAGACGATTTCTACCACACAACCTGACCTTGGTTTAGATTATGGTGATGAGACCAAGATTTTAGCCATGGTTAGAAAGGGGAAAGAATCTATTGCAAGAAATAGTTACTCAAAAAGTCAAAAAAACACTCCAAATGAAGGATCAAGAATAGGGTTGTTTCATATAAGGGTGATTTCAAATCATACAAAGATTGATGCATTATTTGATAGTGGGTCACAATCAAACTTAATTTCAGAAGAATTGGTTAAAAAAATAATCCTTGAAACTTTACCTCGTCATATGCCATATCAATTTGGTTGGATAGTCAATAATGCAAACTTACAAGTTACACGGAAGTGTTTGTTCAAGTTCACCATTACTGAAAAGTTCATTGATGAAGTTGAGTTAGATGTAATTCCACTTGACATCTCAAGAATCATTTTGGGTAGTCCTTATCTATATGATAGAAAAGTATTATTTTATCACCATGAAAACAAATACTTATTGCTCAAGAATGGGGTGGAGTAAATTGTGAGATCCCATTGCAAAAAGCTGCACATTTCTTTGGTTAATGCAAGGCAAATGAAGAGACTAGTAAATGCAAGTAAAAATTTTGTGCTTCTCATGATCAAGAAAAAAAATGATATTGATTATGATTCTTTTGAAGGTTGTGATGACAAATTGAAATCTGATTTGTTTGATGTGGTAAGAAAGCATGGCGAGATGTTTCAGGAACCAAATGGGTTACCTCCCAAGAGGGGACTTCAACATGAGATATAGTTGCAGCAATATGTTCCACTTCCAAACATTTGCATGTATCACATGTTGATTATGGATAGCATGGAAATTAAGAAAAAAAAATCAAGAATTTCTAAACAAAGGTATCATACGCCCATCTACTTCGCCACGTGGTTCACCCATTGTTTTGGTGCCATGGGCAGATGGGACATGGTGCATGTGTGTGGATTTCCATGCACTGAACAAAATCATGGTAAAGAATAATTATCCACTCCCAAGAATTGGTGATTTGCTTGATAGTTTGACGTATCAAAAGTATTTCACTAAGTTATATTTGCGAAGTGGTTATCATCAAGTTAGAATAGCTGAAGAGGACATTTGGAAAACCACATTTAAAACTAAACAAAGATTGTTTGAGTAGCTTGTTATGCCTTTTAGTCTTACAATTGCTCCAACTACTTTCATGAGAGTTATTAATGATGTATTGAGACCATTTCTAGATGAAATTTTGATTGTGCACTTAGATGATATACTCATATTCAAGAAAATCCAGATATGAACATGTCTTCCATGTAAACAAAGTACTTGATGTCTTGATAAAGAATAGTTGTTTTTAAAGATGTCAAAGTGTGAATTTGGAAAGACTTCTTTAGGGTATTTGGGACACATTGTTGAAGGAGGTGAACTAAAGATACACCCCTATAATTTTGAGGTCATTCTGAATTGGCCCAAGCCCAATACAGTTATAGAGGTAAGAAGATTTTTAGGGGCAGCACAATATTGGAGAAAGTTTATTGCTATTTTTTCTTCCATTGCAGCTCCATTACATGCATTGACAAGTGACAAGAAAGTCTTTCATTGGGGAGATGTACAACATAGATCATTTGATTCTTTGAAGAAAAATATTAGTTTAGCATCGGTATTGGCTCTTCTGGATCTTAGACAGCCATTTGAGATTCAAACGGATGCTAGTAATTACGCCATGGGAGTAGGTCTTATGTAGCATAGTAAGCCCATTTCATATCATTATGAAATTTTTAATGGAGTTGTAACTAACTATCCCACTTATGGAAAAGAACTTTAAGCATTGGTAAAAAGTGTCAAAAGATGGAAACACTACTTGATGGGAAAGGATACCATTATCCATACCGACCATCAACCATTGTAGTACTTACTGTCATAGTCAAAGTTGCAGCAGTCATGTCATTTCAGATGGATGGGTTTTCTGCAAAAATTTCATTTGGTGATCAGCTACAAAAAGGGAATCTACAATAAGGTAGTTGATATGCTTTCAAGACCTATTGTAAATTCGTCTATTACACTCAAGAAAAAATATGTTTTACATGAAAGTTACAATAAAAAATATTCAAATGATAGTGAATTTCAAGATGTGTATGCAAGCTTGAGTCAAGGAAACCAATTTGAAGAGTTGGATTATCATGTACATAATAGTTTTTTTTATCATTTGAGCAAGTTTTGTATTCCATGGGGAGAAAGAAATAGTATCATAAGGGAGCTGCACACTTCATTGATTGTTGGACACTTTGGTGTAGGCAAGAGATTAGAAAATATCCAAAGGTATTGTTATTGGCCACGCATGTTTGATAATGTTTCTCATTTCATAAGAGGATGTTCTTTGTGTGCAACAAGCCTAGAAATAGGAAACTTGGCTTATACTCTCCACTTCTCGGACCTTCATGTCCATGGGAGTGTATCCCAATGGATTTTGTAGGAGGTCTTCCATTGTCAAGGATAGGTCATGATTACTTGTATGTAGTCGTAGATAGGTTCAAAAATATGTGCATATTAACACCATGTAAAAAGAGAATTACAACTGAACAAACAGCTCATTCTTTCTTCAAAAACATTTGGGTTCATTTTTGTCTTCCTACTTCCATTGTAAGTGATCGAGATTCTCGATTTGTTGGGAATTTTTGAGCAAATTTGTGAGACATAATGGACACAATGTTGAAGAAGAGTACAACCTTTCATCCACAAATAGATGGACAAATGGAGGTGGTTAATAAAATAAGCATTCATCTTCTTAGAGGATATTGTAGCAAACATATGAAGTTGTGGGATGAACAATTTCTTTACATAAAACATGCATACAACATGGCAAAGCATTCCTCCACAAACACATTGTCATTTGAGGCTTGTTATGGGTACTTGCCAAGATCACTATTGGACTTCATCTTTGATAAAGATGTCGCCATTGATGGTCAAAGTGACATTGATAAGGCAAAGAAATTCATAGAGAAAAATTAGTTGATACATCATACAGTGCAAGAATAGTTGGAAAAGAGTCAAAGCAGCTACATGGCAAGGCATGACAAACACTAGGTTGATCACAAATTTCAAGTTGGAGATGAAGTTTGGTTATATGTTAGCAAAGAGGGACTTCAATGGGAAGGTAAAAAGCTTAAGCCAATTCGTTATGGTCCTTTTAAATTATGGAAAATATTGGTAACAACGCATTTAAACTTGATTTGCCTCCTTATATGAAAATATACTCTGTTGTTAATGTTGAGAATTTGAGATTGTTTGAACCTCCTTTGATTGATTATAAAGGATATCATGTTAAACTTCCATCAATAGATGATTTCTCGCCATAATATCTTGATGAACTTCAGCAGGATCTCATACTAGATAGAAGAACCAAGACTTCGAAAAGACCAAATGTTGAATACCTTAGAATGGGACTCAAGGGACAAAAGCCTTCTAAATCCAAATGGTTTCATATCGAGAAGGTGAGGTAGTTGTACCCTCACCAACTGAACAATTGATAGTATTATTTGGGGTCCAAAAGGCTTCTAGTGGGAAGGAATGATCAGGTACTCAATATTTTGCTCAAAAATGAAATTTCTTAGAATGGCTCGAAACTTGAACGACTACATCCATCTCAGAAAAAATATTCTAACGCAACTCGTTTCACTAAAAACCGAGTTTGTACGAGCAAGTTATTGAGTTATGTTCAATTTCCTAAACAGGTGAAATTTGCAAAAGAGTGGCCAGTCACTGCACAGTCAACAGTCCGTACTGTTGACATGGCAAGTGACTAAGCAGGGTCAACTTTGGTACACATTCAATTATTCTTCTCCAAGTGTCACCGTGTTGATTGGTTGTATTTGGTGATGTGGAAGGTGCATTGGTGTAGTTCTATTGGTTAGTTTTGGAACAATGAGAGAATGCCACATGGAAAACTCGGAGGCTGCCACGTGGCACCTCCCAACGGCCTAGGCAGAGGGCATAGTTCAACAATTTTTTTATGGAGGCACTGGGGTTCGACCCCATGACCTCCCTTCCACAGTCCAAAGCCTTCTACCATCTCTACTGTCATTGTTGCTTAACCTTTATAGCGCAATGCTTATATTGAAATTTTACAATGTTGAAGGTTGGTGGTTAGGGGAGGGCCAGCCCACAAGCCAACCCTCCCCATGTGAATGCAACTACGGTTATACCAAACAATTATGCAAATGGTTAATCAGCATCTCCATAAACTGTCACCCCAACAGTTACCACAATCCCATGTGAACACCAAACACAAACAATTAAGGTTACTGCAACCGTTGGGGCTCCAGCATTACAGCAGTTAGTGCATTCATGTGAACACACCTACATGAAAAAATGGTTAACGCAAATGGTTAAAGTGTTACGATCTATCCAATGAAGGAAAACGTGGGGAATAAACCTTTAGCATTTATTGTGTTTGCTCCACCAAATCTGTTGGGTCACAGTTTGTTAACTGCACAATAATAGTGCACTAATCTGCAGTTAACAACTAATTAACTCCACTTAAATTTAATTAAACCCAGATTAGTATTTGGCTGTATTTTGACGGATTCCGCTATTTTCAGGCCTGTCCACAAATTTAGCATCCCTAACTGGGATTCTTCCATATTTGGAGGATAAATTGTAGGGAAAAAGTGTTTTTGCCATAACTGGAGCAATTGTTGACCAAATTGAGCTCAGGAAAAGGTGTTCCTAGCTAATTTTGACTTTCTAAACACATTGGTGTAGGTATCAAGAGCAATAAATCTTTGTAAATAACATTTTTTCCATATTGAGATAATATAGAGGCCCAAACCCTGGAAGGTGGACCAAGGAGATGTAGACCAGGAGGGGTGAAATTATTCATCAAAACATTGTGTTAAAGTGTTCAATTGATGGTTTGTTGTACTTTTTATTTCTTATGTTCATCATTTTTATTTTAAGCTATTTTTCTCATGAATGTCACATTAAACTTGATGAAATTTACTTGTTTCAATCACCAAACAACCTAAGGAAATCTATGCACAAGAAGCATTGAATGAGCATGTCTTTATAAATCTATAATTGAAATTAGCACAACAAAACTAACATTCAATAATAGATAATTTCCCAGTTTTGGAGATGATCTTACTGCTTTTCTTGGTAGAGATCAAGGATATAGCGATACGTGGGGCTACCTCCGTATCATGTATAATTTACTACCCAAATAAATAATAACAGAGTGAGGTCTATGTTGTACCTGTTTCCCATAGGTAGTCATTGGCTTCAAAAGTTATTCCAAGAAACCAAATCAACCAGCCTTTAGGTTCAAGCTGGCCCTTGAACCAAAGGGGGCTCTCTTAGTTGTTACAAAGCTTTGTTTAACATTGTTCACCTGTCACTAAACAATAGCCTTTGAAGCACAATGGCTAGATTTATGATTTTAATTGGGGGTGGTTGGCAATCAATGATAATCCCTACTCATGACTTAAAGGCTCTCTCACAAGGTTCCTTTTGAAAGTGTCAGCTTCCAGCCTGATAGAACGACTTGATTTGTATAAGAATTTGGCAAGAAGAATGTAAGGATATTCCTAATAATTGAGTAGCCAAACTGATTACTTGACCACTAGGAATATTTGGATGCATGTAGAAGATTTCAGCCCAACAAGACAGATTTAAAGAGAAATAGAATGCCCAGACTGAAACCAATTCTAAGAGGAGCTATTTTAGACAAATATCCTAATAAGCTAATATCTTTTAATGGCTCTCAAAAAGTACAAAACAAAAACCAGTTAAAGAGGATTTATGATGAACAAACAATCCAATAAACAAATCTCTTTCTAAAGATAATGATTTTGCAGACCTTCCTATAAACACTTTTATCATGTGTAGAAATAAGATATGAAAAACTAGAAAAACATACTCGAAGCACAAAATTCTGTCAACACTAGAGCTGTAAGGCATTCATTAGAAAAACTACAACGAAATATTTATTACAGAGTTAAGAGATTTGGCATCAAAAGCCCACACCAATTACTTCAATTGATGAAGTATTTATACAAATCTAAACTAAAATATCAAGATTTGTTTACAAATATCTTAAACTATTTTACATAGATAGAACTAAAATATACGAAATTAAAAACTAATGTATCTAATTTGCACTATCATTATGCATTTCTATTTACAAAAAGGAGAAATTTGAATTGAATTGCAACTCTTAGTTGATGAGGTGGCCTAATTATCTTTAAGCATTTTCCTCCTGAAATCTTGCAAAATAGGGCCTAGTCATGCCTTTTTATATCTCAATCTGAGATATATCTATAAACATTGAGATATTTTATTGTGGATGTATATGTTCTTGAGATAAACCTCTCTCAGTTTCCCAATATTCGGCTCCAATTGTTCACAATACTTTCTGCAAAAAGATGTCTAAAAAGGAATTTACACAGTCCGAAATATAGGTTGCGAAGATGTACTTGTATCTTTGATTATGTAATAGTTGTGTCAAGTATGAAGTAGTTTATTATACTTTAGAATACTAGGAACACAAACCTCCTTCATTTTATTAAGAATCATCTTTTATTGGCCACAATCTGTTCTGCAAAAATATGACTAAACAGGAGAAATTCGGGAACATATGCCTTCAAAGTTTCTTTAAAATCTCCCAAACCATAAGATCTGTAACAAAAATAGGATATTTTTTTGTTCGAAAAACATATTTTAAATCAATGCGGTGTATAGGGAAAAACATAGTTTTAATTGACCATGAGATAGGCAATGGAACGAGAGCATTGTGGCGCAACGGGAAACTGGCATGGTGAAGTTTTATTGGATGAAGGGAAGATGATGGATGATGTGGCAGATGAAGTGGAATGAATGCAACGCGGTTAGCGAAGCTTGATCTTTTCACTTATTGAAAACCGCCAGTGGGATTTCGGGGGGTAGGTTGAACAGTTTATGGTTTCGGGCGGATATGTCCTGAATAACTAAAAGGTTGAGGTGGTGGCTTAAGATGGAGGTTTGGAAAAAGTTCGACTTCACGAACCTTTCTACCAATATCCTTTGAACAGAAAAGGAGGATCGAGGAGGATCCTTTGCTGCTAATCTGGGCAAGATTGACATGGGTCCTTACAATCTGTTGAGAAGTTATGTCATGTCGATGTGACATCTTTGTCACCTTTCAACCTTAGGATTAAAAAAACACGCATTGTCCAATTATTGTAAATTCCAACTATATAAAAAAATTAAATCTTGATTAAAGAATTTAAACTTTTTCAAGCGATAACTTATCAAAACTAACCATGTTACAACATAGGCTCCAACTAGGGATTGCCTCCCTCTGTGGGATGCAGAGAACTAGTAGACTAGCTACCTTAAGTGTTGGGCATGGAGTCATACAATAAATGATCGACCAATGATCTATCATCAGGTAATGTATAACCAATCCCTGTCATCGACCTAGTGCATATTAAACCTGCAACTGTGAAATGCAACCATATTCTTGCACCAATCTGCATACTCTTTCACACTGAAATATGAAACCTAAAAACTGTTGAAGTGAAACAAATGACACTGTAAGTGGAAATAAGAACAAGAGTGCCTAATTCATGGGCTATGGAGTTAATTAGTTAATCCCTTGGAAGTCAATGCACTCAACCAAACCAAACTTAATACTGCAATCTTGAAATATAACTGAAACAATTGTAGATCTACTGCACCTTGAATATGAAAGTAGCTAATCAATCCCACACCTCTATCTAACTGAAATGAAAAACTTTACAATACTAGGTGTACAAAGGCATGATTGGACCCTATTTTGCAGGATTTAGGGAGGAAAATGCAAGTTGTTACGAGGCTTTGTTTAATGCGTTCACCTGTCACTGAACAACAACCTTTGAAGCACAATGGCCATATTTATGGTTTTATTGGTGGCGGTTGGCAATCAATGATAATCCCTACTCATGATTTAAATGCTCTCTCACAGGATTCCTTTTGAAAGTGTCAGCTTCCAGCCTGACATAACGACTTGATTTGTATAAGAATTTGGTAGAAGAATGTAAGGAGATTCCTAATAATTGAGTAGCCAGACTGATTACTTGACCACTAGGAAGATTTAGATGAGTGTAGAAGATTTCTACAGCCCAACAAAACAAATTTAAAGGGAAACAGAATGGCTAGACTGAAACCAATTCTAAGAGGAGCTATTTCAGACAAATAGCCTAATAAGCTAATCTATTTTAATGGCTATTAGAAAGCACAAAACAAAAACTAGTTAAAGAGGAGTTATGATGAACAAATAGGCTAATAAACAAATCTATTTCTAAAGATAATGATTTTGTATACCTTCCCATAAACACTTTTATCATGTGTAGAAATAAGATATGAAAAACTGGAAAAACATACTCAAAGCACAAAATTCCGTCAAAGCTAGAGCCGTAAGGCTTTCATTAAAAAAACTACAATAGAAGCTTTATTGCAGATTTAAGAGTTTTTGCATCAAAATCCCACACCAATTACTTTAATTGATGAAGTATTTATACAAATTCTAAACTAAAATATCTTGAAAAAATATCAAGATTTCTTTACAAATATCTTAAATTGTTTTACACAAATAGAACTGAAATATAGGAAATTAAAAACTGATGTATCTACTTGGTACTATCATTATGCATTTTTGTTTACAAAAAAGAGAAATTCAAATTGAATTGTAACTCTTGGTTGATGAGGTGGCCTAACTGTCTTTGACCATTTTCCTCATGAAATCCTGCAAAATAGGGTCCAATCATGCCTTTGTATAGGTTCCAATCGGCAGCTCCATAAACTATCACCCCAATGGTTACCACAATCCCAAGTGACCACCAAATGAAAATGGTTAAGGTTACTGCAATCGTCAGGGTTCCAACACCGCAACGGTTAGTGCATTCATGTGAACATGCATTCACCTATCACTGAACAACAACCTTTGAAGCACAATGGCCATATTTATGGTTTTAATTGGTGGTTTTTGGCAATCAATGATAATCCCTACTCATGATTTAAAGGCTCTATAAACCGATTCCTTTTGAAAGTGTCAGCATCCAGCCTGATAGAACAACTTGATTTGTATAAGAATTTGGTAGAAGAATGTAAGGAGATTCCTAATAATTGAGTAGCCAGACTGATTACTTGACCACTAGGAAGATTTAGATGAGTGTAGAAGATTTCCACAGCCCAACAAAACATATTTAAAGGGAAACGGAATGGCTAGACTGAAACCAATTGTGTAATTTCTAGGCTGAGCAGTCCTGCTAGACTGGATTGCATAGTTTTTCCAGTGAAGCTTGATAGGCATATTTGCGCAATTCTAGAGCCCAATAGGCTGCGAGATAGGATTGTGTAATTTCTGGAGGGAAGGATGGTTCCCCTCAATAATTGTACAATTTCTTGAGGGAGCTTCT
This sequence comes from Pinus taeda, assembly GCA_000404065.3. Classification (NCBI taxonomy): domain Eukaryota; kingdom Viridiplantae; phylum Streptophyta; class Pinopsida; order Pinales; family Pinaceae; genus Pinus; species Pinus taeda. Next base: position 3,193 of record APFE030920783.1, on the reverse strand, counting down.
CAACCTACAATTGGACTAAGTCCGGAGAAACAACCTCTGAGGGGGATGCAACAAGTTATCATGCATAAGTTGGAAATATGTTGGAAAACCACTAAAGCTTATGTACTTGAAAAGGAAAGACATGTTGTTGAGGATGTTTGGTAGGGAGGCTTCAAAACAAAGGTCATGCAAAATTTTGGAAGGTGGTTGTAGCCGCTACAACACTTGGCAACACACTAGTAGAATTCCAGCTCTCTGAATGGACCTTGTTCATGAAAAACAAGTATAACACCTCTGAAAGTATTGTTCATTTCTCAGTTCATCTTGGTTTCCACACACATGGATGTTTTTTGCATGTTTCTTTTTTCTATTTCAAGAAAAAGCAGCCCATGCATGCAAGTCAAGTTTTCTCGGTCTTGGGTGGAACTGGTCAACCCAAATGCACATGCAACAACCGGCTCAGTTGACGGGAAAATTTGCATATTTTTGGGAGGGAGATGGGTTGGATTCCCAGAAGGATTGCGCACTTTCTGGCTGAACAGTTGATTGCTGCCCAAAATTGTGCAGTTTATGCACTGAGTAGTCTAGCTGGGCTAGATTGTGTACTTTTTCCAGTGAAGCTTGATAGGTAGATTTGCACAATTTTGGAGCCCAACAGGTTGTGAGATAGGATTATGCAATTTCTAGAGGGAAGGTTGGTTCCCCTTAAGAATTGCACAATTTATTGAGGGAGATGCTCAGCCTGAAGCTGGACCAGGTTCAGAGAAACAACCTGTGAGGGGGATGCAACAAGCTATCATGCAAAAGCTGGCAATCTACTGGAAAACCACTAAAGATTGTGTACTTTTAAAGGAAAGACATGTTGTTGAGGATGGTTGGTAGGGAGGCTACAAAACAAAGCTAAGACAAAATTTTGGAGGGTGGTTGTAATTGCTACAACACTTGGCGACACACTGGTAGAACGCCAGCTCTCTGAATGTACCTTGTTCGTTAAAAAAAAGTTTAACACCTCCGGAAGTATTGTTCAGTTCTCATTTCATCTTGGTTTCCAGCAGACCTAGAAAATACCCTAGCAGAGTCACACATGAACACAAGCATCGCTCCACTACCACAAGCCTGGTTAGTACCCCGACATAGTTACTTGCATCACCTTTCTATGTAGGATCCTTTCTCTTCTTTCGCCTTATTCATTTTCATTTTCGAAACTATGCATAACACTTATTCATTTCAGAGGCAAAAGAGGGATCCCGACTTATTGAGACCATAAGAGGTTTTTCCTTCAGAGAAGTAGTTTATTATATACCTCTAACATGCATTTTAAGGTTTCCCCCTCACCTTACTCTACTTGATTGAGCTACCAAGGGTTAAACCAAAAACAATTGACTAGAGTAGGTGATACTAATTAGCCTGCAAGCATTGTGTTTTCACCAAGGTTCACTTCGAAAAATATGTATTTTCCATAGATTTATCACGAACTGAAGAAAACAAGTTCTTACATACGAGAGAAGACAACAATATAATTGAATGTTCATAGCTATAAAAGTCCTCTTGTACTTTACCCAGCTTGTTTTAAGAGTCACACATAGTTTCATGTGAAACTAACCTACGAGCGCAAAAAAAGCAAACAACAAAAAAAATAGCAGAAGCAGAAGTAAATGAAAAAGCAAAGTGGAAAGCAAAAAAGCAAGTAGATAAACAAACATGTGAAGTAAGTAAGAAAACAAGCATGCAAGCAAAAAACCAAAAGAAAATACCACTCCTACTCCTAAGCTAATGATGCATGGGCCTGATCACGTGAAGTGATATTTCCAATGTAGCCATTGATGCTTTGGTTGACCCATATTGGTGAAGGCATGGTTTGTGAGCAACCTGGTTGTGTGAACCAGCAAACATGAAAGATATAACAATGAAGACAAACACACTTCAAGCTTAAATGTGTCCATAGGACATAAGTGAATGCAAGTACATGACATGCATTCTATGGACTTATCACGGTGCTATGCAACAATGTGTGCAACTATGAAGCATATGCATACTCTTGAGTGTGACATAAAAAAAAACAAAAGAAACAAAGACAACTTGCATCATGCATGTGTGCTTGCAATGTAAGATCCCTCCAATGCATGAGCGATTGGATCGTGCAGTTCGAGTGGAGGAAGCATGATCTATGTGTGAGATTGATCTTCAATGCATACAGATGAGTAATGGGGAGCCTTGGGTGTTTCGACTATTTCCTGAACAAAAGTGAAACCAACCTTAGGATAGTGAGGCCTGACATAACCATCAGCTCAAGCTGAAGTGACTTGACAATCTAGGGAGTTTTGACTTCGTCAACAAATAGATCATCATAAACTAATGGCTTCAAAAAATCAACTGCGATATAATCATCATCATGATCAAATATGGGAGCAAATAGATCACGACAACTACAATCAATAAAATCAATGATTTCATCGGCATTGTCACGTGGAATGAGTCGATCTTGCGGAAAAGATAGACCTTCCTAGAACCTAATGAAGACCTAATGACAAACAAACCAACCAGACACTATCTTTCTCTAAATGTGCTTTATAAGTAATGGGAAACAAGTGTGTTTTAAGGCCTACCTCATGTCCAATGCAAGTTTGGAGATTTTCTCCTTTGATCCAAGTAAGTTGCTTTGTCGCAAACCTGCAAGCACAAACAAGGCAAACGCTTAAATAGCACCTGAATATCCAATATTATAAAACATATTTATCATGAAATTCAAGGAGTCCATGAAACAAATAACATGAGATACTTGTTGAGAAAAATGAGCTTGATTGTATTAATTCAAAAGAGAAGAACTTTACAACCTTTGCCTTGACACGCTGTACAAGCTCCTCCCAGGGTCCAACAAGAAGTCTCCTCTACTTTGACAAGCTTCACTCACTCCCCAATGAGGCAAAAAAGGTATGTGATCTCTCCTCTTAAGCTCAAATAGGAAGTCTTGATTTCACTAGCATTTACACTCAAAAGTTCAGCTTCTAACCTCTCTGGCCACTGACCCAATGCCTCAATTTATAGTGCAATGGAGATCAGTTACCGGGTCCTCCTTCAAAGGGATAAAATCCTTCTTCAAAGGGATAGCTCCTCTTAACAAGGGATTAGTTCCTCCTCTTATGGGATGCATGAACCACTTGGAGCAAACAATCCACGTAACAAATCCTTCTAGAAAACTCTAGAATTAACCCAA
>APFE030920778.1:110919-130352 GCA_000404065.3 Pinus taeda | reverse complement strand
GGTCTTACTTATGATTGTGGGGGTTGTTGTGATTGTTTGGACTTGTTATGATTTTGGGAGACCTTGGAAACCTATGGAGGTTTCTTGGGTTTGAGAGGAGGAAAGTATTGTTATCTGGTTTTGCACATTCTTCTTGAGGACACACTATATCTGGTTGGACTTGGGCACGGAGGGCTAGGGAACCTGTGGAGGTTTCCTGGGCTAGGAATTTGTTTCCTAGTTGGTTGGGTGGTAAATCCGGTTGGGTCGGTGTGAAGGAGCATTCAGCTGGAGCTATACGACAAAGGTATCATCATCAACTGTCGGAACAGGTATTTTTCCATGAACTACTCTTGTTAAGTTGATATCAATGGAATGCTCATCTTAATTCATGTCGCTTATGATAAAAAGATAAGATGTTAAATGTTTAAAATTTTGTGAGAAGGTCAACAAGCTCCTTTTATTACTTGCAAATCAACAGTAAAATAGATCTGTTAGTGTATAATAAGTTGAGGCTCTAATGGTTGGAAACGGGTTCCTACAACAACCGCATGCATTGTGATCAACTACTCCATTAAAAAAACCAATAGAAAACTTTCTCCAAACATCTATAAGTTGGATATTTCTGGATCCTTGGTGTTTCATTTTTTCGCCCAATTTCCATATAATAAATATGGATTTTTGTCTTCAAATAAACCAGCATTTCTACAAGTGCCAAATTCCCGACATATTCACCCTTCCCTTCCACTGCTACGGACAAGAAATAAAACCCGTACGCATGCTTCACTTGGATTTGACCCTATATCATCATCCCATCCCATGTATACATGTCATCGTTCTCATTTAAAGAAATACCTGCCATAATAATATTGTCTCGCCATCCAACGAACATCCTCCACGTTAGAAAACTTCAAATGAATCCACCCCTTATGAATCATTTTCACCTCAGGTGGAGACTGAACGAAAGGACCAACATCCTGCAAAACCCAAGACCGAAGGGTTTGAATATTAAACCTTCGGCCCTGAACATTCCCCACTAGCGATGAGGAAGCCAAAACCCGATCTCGCTCCATTCGAACAACTCAACCCAAAACCAGAGTCACACGAGGGAGATTTTCTGGTGAACGTAGCGTATCTTTTTATGTCAGGCTTGAAGAAGTTAGAGCTTTCACTAAGACACATACCAGAGCAGGGTATCATTTGATACCTGCGGGAAAGTGTCTGCGAAATAGAATTAACATGGGGTTGTGCGAACAATGGATGAGAGTGATTTGGGACAGAACAGTAAAGTTTATTTCCTGGCAACGAAATACTGACCCGACTTGATAAAATCGGTCGAGTGCCCCCATTGAAGCCCATGTTGAAACCCTCACTGCCTGAAACCAACTGCTGGTTGTTTTGAAGGAGGTAAACTATGGAGAGACGTCTGGAGGGACCTGAACACGACAGCAGAGCAATTGAACCGAGATTGCAACCCAGAGAGCCTTGATGGGTGTCCAAACCCTGATTCGAGACTGACACATATGGGGACATGAGGGGAGTAATGGGGTTAGGAGGGGAATCACAGTCCATTGAGAAAATTGGGTAATCAGGGGAACAACCAGGAGTGGGGAACAAAGAGGACCCAGAGCACAAAGGTGAGCAAGCCAAGTTTCTAAAGGAGGATCCAAAAATGTCGGTCACAAGTGAAAGTTCAAGCTCGTAGTCAAAGATCTCCACCTTGTCCATAAAAATCAAAGTAAAAACATGAAATTACCAAGAAAAAGCATCGCCTGTGACCGAGCGAACCCACCAACAAGCGTGTAAATAAATCATTATCACACGAGGGGTTTTTAGTTGTGGCTCTCTTAGGGATCTTAGGTAGGGATCGTGTCTTTTTTCTGGTATGTTTTATGATTTCACAATCATTATTTTCGCAAGTGATAAAGTAGATTTAAATTTATTATTATAATAAATTATAATTAACAGTTTGAATTTACAAGAAATATATAAATATATATAGCATAAATTGACTAAAATTTTAGGAAGAAAGAAACAAAATGCTTTACACTTATAAGCACAAAATCTCAACACAACACTTTTAACTACGATAAAATCCACACTACGCTTCACTCCAGGCTTTGCTTTCGCTCTGCAATCACCACATCTGTATTCTGAAGGAAAATTTTCAATAGAGCTTGAGCCTCTCAAGCTCCAACAATCATGCTCTTCATATGAACAGGGAGATGTCCCAAGTTGTAGAGGTCCCACAAAGTACCCTAACATATCTCAAATAAACATAAACACGTTTATGCACAAAAAAAATAGTTGCTAAGAGCTCAACCAAATCGTTCAACCATGATGGCTTAATGAAATCATGGCATTAGAAAGAGTTTCGAGAAAATCATAACGCAAGCAAAATGAATCAAACTGTTGGAGTTTGCAACAATTTCATAATTAAACCACCCCAAATTAAATGGGAATTTTTCATTGACTTAGTGTACACATATGATCCAAAGCTCCAGTCACAATATTAATCAAGGAATAAATTGATGCGCATAATTATGTTGGTCTCTGTGAATACAAGGAGAATCAATTTTCTCACTGAAATTGTAGCAGGGATATGAGGCAATGTGAATTATTAACCAAGTGTCGTGATTTCACCGTATTTTTGGAAATTGAACTTCTAGGACATGGGATTAATATTTTTTCTCTACGGGTCATGTGATGGACCAAAACATGGCGACAAGGAATTGACATAACCAAGTCGCCAATGTCTCTCTTAGACCTCCTACAACTTCTTTTTTTTCCCTGATGATTCAACTAGAAAACGTCGAAGCATGAAGAGTAGTCTACCACCATAAAGAAAATAATCTACCATCAAGTAGTTATCAACCAATACAGGAGGACCTTGCCTCTCCGTCAATGGATCTTTGCAGGAAACGATTGTTTCCTCTTATGGCTCAACTTATTCAAACACACGTAACAACCTCTACACACTAGTGGTCTATCACACAACAAACTCAACCACGCCACAGAGAAAGTCAGCTCCAACCTTGAGCTTTGATACAAACACAAAAAATGGAAGACAAGGTAGTGAAGAGGAGAGATGCAACTTTTAAGTAAAGACAAAGCTCAACTTGGACACTGTATTCACAACTTGATTTTTTTAACTAGAAACATATACTTTTATAAGATTACAAATTAGTTGATGAATTTGTGCAACCTACTTATAAGTAAAATCTAAAACCTAATTAAACCACACAATTTTAACTAGACAACAAATAACTAATATTAATAAAATTTAAAATTCTCTAGATTTATCCATTATTCTAAATTTATATCCCTCGTCATATAAGTTGGCAAATTGTTTAGAATTATTGTTTTTTTTTAACAAAAAAAAATAATTTTTAATTAAATATTTATTAATTTAAATATATATATTTTAAAAATAGGCCAGATATTTTTGTATAAATAATTTAATTAAGAAATGATCAAATCATTTTGAGTTACACGTGGAAAAATAATAAATTAATTTGTATATTATTTGTATTTCTATAAAAAATTATATAAAATTGATTTATGTTTATTATAATATATACATTAAGTAAAAAAATAACTTTCACTTTCTACTTAATTACAAGATAAATTTAAATTATTTGAATTATTAAATTTAAATTATTTTGAATTAAATTAAATTTATTTTTTTTTGTATCTTGTTCAATAATAATTGTAACTAGTTAAAGGGGATTTTATTATTTAAGCCAAACTAATTTAAACACTACAAGTGGAAAAATATGTTTATAAACTAAAGAAATCTTTATATTTTTGAACCAAAAAAAGAAAAAACCTTTTATGCTTAAGTTACAAGAAAATTAAAATAAGGTGCATATGGTATTGCAAAATCGTTGAATAAGCACACCAATATTTCGATAAATAATTACATTGATAACATGAGGGAATTCTTTTAAAAAAAATGTGAACTCAATTGATCCTACTCTATATAACCATATAAAATTACAAAACTATCTTAGATTTTCTATAGAGATGGTTTAACAATAAATGGTATGACAAATGCACTCAATCTAAATTCATTATTTCAAAGGAGTTGATAAATGAATATATTGTAATTCTTTGGTAAGATTTTAGGTTATAGTTCCATTTTTGAGCAATAAAAATAAGTACGGACAAATTTTATAGTAGTGAAAGGTAAATGTAAATTATGATGGTCACAATACCTTTTAATGTATTTGAACAAAAGGAAATATGATGTATTGTATTAATTTTCTCTATTTCATTCTTAGCCCAGATTGACTATTAAAATGTTTCCTACATTAATTTTTAGGTTTTGTCTAGGATTCAGTTTGTTACCTCCAGTAGAATTGTTAATCAAAGAGCACCAAGAGAGATGGTGGTGTTTAAAGGACACTGTTGTTGTGTTCCTAGTGGCCATTGAGATGAATTCACATTGATATTTCCATCCTTCAAATAGGCTTCATCGAAGATGAATACCATTGGTATTTTTGAGCTTAATTAGTTAGTATCTTCAAGTAATTCTATAAATCATGTATTTTTAAGTAATTTAATGAATTCAAGTGAGAAAGTTATAATTATATAGTGCGTTAGTGTGTAATAATATTGTAAGTGTTTAATTGTTAAAATAGTTTTGTTTTTTTTTCATTTTTTAAATTGGTATAAAAATTAGAAAAATCAAGTGATAAAGTCAAATGAGCTAACAAGGTCGGATTCAATTTTTTACTTAACAAGAAATCAAGATATAGATGAAAGTATAGGGTTTGTAGACCCATCATCATTTAGAAAGTCTTCGATGTTCTATTTGCATAGTCGTTGTTCATCGCAAACTAAAGAACCATTGTTGAAGGAAGGAGCCATTCACAACCTCTGCCACCATCGAGAGTAGCTGCCATAAAGAGGGCCACCAACCATGGTCAATGTTGGTAGTATTAGTTGTGAACAAGGATGGAATTTGACTAGCAAATTTCCCATCATGGGGTGATTTTCCCATCAAATACAATTAAAAAAATTGCAAAATTGTCAAAGATACTTCATTGAAATTGTGAAGACTTGGGGGGTGTGAAAATTGTCAAATTTGATGGGTGGGTTTGTTTTGAAATTCAAATCCAAATTTGATGGGTAGGTTCAAATCCAAATGATATGATGGAGAGAAGAATCAAGTTATGAACTTTTTGCTAATAAAATTATAGACAAAATCTTCTCTAAGAAACTCACAACAAAGGTGAAGAAAGTGGCTAAGGAAATCCTCTAAAGATTCTCCTAACTTCATTCTACGCTAATCAATTCTATCACATACATTTTGATAATCATACTTGTCAAAGGCTTCACAAAGATCCTTAACAAGTTGCTCAAATAGATGGATAGAAGCAATTGGTAATGTATGACACCATTTCTTGACTCGACCTTCAAATATGATGGTGAACAATTTGGCCATGACATCCTTACAATGTATTCCATTAGAAAGAAAAAAATGAATAAATTGAAACATATGTTCAAGGACAGTTAGTCCACCCTCACCATCAAACTTGAATTGAGACAAGTTATGAAAAAATTTCGCAGGGATGGTAAGATCAAGCTCCTTGGAAAAACATCTCGGGATTATGATTTGGTAATGAGCCATTTAAGATAAGAGGGTCAAAACAAACTCAATAGGAACAACTTGTCATTTAGCCCTCTTTTTAGTGCTAAATATATTGATGATGCTAGATTCTGCCAACAGCAAGGAGTTTCCCTAATGTGAAGTCTCAATTAGACCTCACATCGTTTAGAGTAGGAGCCTATCTGAAGTATCGGCCCAACCACCATAAATCTAAGGTTTACTTTGGCTACAATGGATAACATAAGAGATTACACATAACCTTTGAAATTAGAAAGAAAGTTGACACTGTGAAACACCAATGCAGCATGTAAAAGGAGACTTTCATGGGGGGGGGGAGTAAAGAGTGAGTCTTTGCAAGGAAAGTAATAGTACTAACTTAAGAGAGGCACACGAGAGCAAGGAAATATTTGTTAGTTATCTAGAAAAATAGTTCACATAGACACAACAATCATTAAAGAAACTACAACACAGGTTCTACCAGTACCAAAGCTAGTGAAATAATTCAATTTCTTTAGTACATAAGAACATAACACATATCACAAACATCTAAAGAATAGTCTCACAACATTCCTGATACATGCATGAAAATATGTTGGCTCAATGAGCATTTGATTATCAAGTGAAAGATCCAAGTACATAGTTACAATTATGAGACACTATTTCCAATAGTGGAACATTAAGTCACTGCTTACTTCTCTCCTATGCCAAGCTAGAGAAGCCAAAGCTAGCTCTCCAAATCCTAAGCCTCCAAAATCCCTTTTCTTGAGTTATTAGGTTTCTTTTATAACAAGATGAATGACCTTTCATCTCCCCTTATGACTCTTGAGCTACCCTCATGACTCTTGGACACCTAAATGGCCTTTGAACTTCTATTGACTCTTTGGCCTACATGTGACTTTTCATATTCCACATGCGACTCTTAGACTTCCACACCTTACATTTTGTGATTTTCCTTTTGATAATGCATAATAGTACATTCCATCTCATATGGAAAGACACATGGACACATATGACATTGTGATGACACTTGTACAAGTCATGACTTGTCAATGATGACATGGAACTTTGCGATGATGTGGCAATGCCAAGATGTTATCCTTGCTATTATATCTTTGAATTCTTCATGATAGATCTGATCAATACTTCATCTTCACCCTCGAAAGGGTCTTGGATCAGCATTGGGACCTTCTGAGCCATCATGAAATGTCTTCATTCTATCATGGTCTCGAATCTCTTCATGTCTTCATGGTGGTTCTTCTTTGTTCTTCTTCTCTACATGTGACTCTTTACTTATTCTCCTTAGCATCTTTCCTTAGCATCACCTTGTCATGTTGAAATAGTACACCTAAAAATGAAGTTCACTCATGACAATGCAATATCAATCTTGAAATCATATATCCTACTCCTACATTTCTCGTGAAAGAAGATGCTTGTGATGGGCTTGTGTAAGGACTGAGGAGGAAGGGCTTCCTAAGAATTTCATAGTTGAGCTCAACATTGGATGAGGGAAGGCACCACTGCTCATTAGAACTGCACGATGTGTTATAAGGAGGGGCTCTTCAAGGTCTAGCATAGTGGGCAAGTGCAAGAGACAGTCTGATAAGCATACTGACTAAATTGCGTAATGTACATGGCTCAAGGGAGAGGAAGGCAGTGATTGGGTAGTTGAGCTTCATAGTGACTAAGGAAAGGCCTCACTATCCACTAGAAATGTGACATGCACTAGTGAGGTAGGGTAGGACTCAGTGACTATGCAATGAAGGAGTTGGACAAGGTTTGACGGCATGCTCACTAAAACTACGACATACATTGTAACTAAGAGGCAGCCTTAAGGAAGAGTGCAATTTCCTTTAGCAGTGACCTAAGAAAGGCTCCATTTTCCACTAGAATTGCAACATGCGCTAGGGAGACAGACAAAACAAGACAGAACAAGGAATGGCACAATTAGGGGTTCTAGTCAGCAAAGGAGGCAAAACTAGGCACTGGAACTGTGACATGTGCAGTTCTTGAGTGCATACTTATTTTCTAGCACAATTGAGGGTTGTAGTGACTCAAGGGTGGAATCAATGTCCACTAGAAGTGTGGCATGCACTCAAGAAGGCTCACTAGAAGAGTAGATTGCACAGTTTGTTGAGGCGAGCAGCAAAAGTCAAGTTACTTTTCCCAAGGAGTGTTCATTGCATTGTGAAGGGGGGAAAACATTTGCGTTGTGTAATTTTCTTTTTCAAGGGGGTGGAGGAGGTCCTTTATGTCAACTAGAATTGCTCCATGCAATATGCAAGGATTATTTGATCAAGTCTTAGTGTAGTGGGTCAGTACAAGTAACACGGGTTAGGTGACTATGCTTTGAAGGTTCTCAATGTGAATTCATAGGAGTTGACCTTGAGGAAGACTCAATGCAAAAGTCTGGGAGGAAGATATCATCAATAAGGATCATGAATAAGCAGTTCTCATCACTTGGTGAAGGATTGATGCTTTGTAACTTGCACAAGGCAAAAATACCAATAAGAGCTCTAGAATGGTTATGTGTGGGACCAGTGAAGTAAGAGAGGAAAAGACATTCGAACAAGTTCAAAAAATGGATCACCCACATGAATTCCATCAATACAAACCTTGGGAATGCACCATACTCATGATCTAAAATCATACCTTGAAATGACAATAATGCAATATTGAAAATGGCAACAAGAAATGCTATAAATAGGATTTCAGGCACCAGTGTTGGATATAGAAACAAGGAATGATAAAATAGAAATGCTAAAAATAGCATTGCTATAAAAAGCATTTCAGGATAGATTCCACTTTTAATTAGTCCCTGAATTAAAATTGAGAATTAAAATTCGAATTTGATCTTAGCAGCTATTTGAAAAATAATTAATTAATTCATCTTCAGTTAATTAGTTGGAGAAAATCAAACATGAAGTCTATGTGAAGCCATGCAATAGTTTTCCCTTTGATTGAGGAAGTTATCCCTTAATTAAAGTGATCAGGATGAGTTGTACTTTGAGTTGTAATTAGTTATCTCATTTAACTGAGTTAAGTCTAGTTAGATTAGTTCCAACAGTTTGTGGAACTGATTGTGAGTTCAGTTAGTTAATGCATGCATGCATGTAACTAGTGTACTTCAGATAACTAAATATTCTCTCGTAAATAACTCATGCATGTCAGTTCAGTAAGAGACGCAGTTGAGATCAGAGGAAGGGACAGTTGCTATCAGTTGGAGGAATTTTCCTATATAGGAAACTCATCCATGTAGAAGGAATTATCTCCTTTAGAATTGCACAGTTATTTTAGAGGTCAGTGTTGTGTGTGAGGTGAGAATCACACAAGTTGCAGCTGGAGGACCCAGGAGAAACTGTGCAAGGAGATATGAGGCTTGGAGGATTGAAGGAAGGCATATGTTTTGTCTATTCTGTCTATGAGCAGCAGTGAGGGATTGTGCTAAGAGTTGGATAGCTTGAGAGCTAAAGCTTTATGTAATCCTGAAATATTTCCACTTGTATGATAATACAGATAGCGAGGTTTTTAGCTAGGATTTCCCTAGAGTATTTTTTTGTGTTTCATGTGTATGATTTCTTCTTCTCTATTATATGTGTTCCGATTGATCTTGCTCAAATTGATTAAGCTTCCACAAAGTTTGATAGTAGAAGTAGATCAAGTATTTTGCTTTAGTTACATTGCATTATCAGGTGATCTACAGTGAGAATTTCTACATGGTATCAGAGGTAGCTGATCCACGGAGAAATTTCTACATGGTATCAGAGCAAAGGTGATCAAAGCGAAGAATAGTATACAAAGAAGGGAGAAGTTCAAAGTTTGAAGTTCCTGATTATAGAAATCGAATTCTTATCACATCTCAAATTTCACCAAAGGTGTTCAACGGTTTGAGACTCGAGTATGCCCTGGATGGCAGCTCGAATTATATAGCCTGGAAGGATTGCATGGAAGCGATATTAGAGGACAACAGTTTTAAGGACTTCATTGATCAAGAAGTCCCCAAGCCAGTAACTACTAATGCCCAAGAATTGGTGGAATGGAAGAAATGTGTGGCTAGAGCGAGGATTCTTCTGGAGGGAGTTCGAGACCACATAGTCTCAAGTCTCCATGGGAAGGAGACACCATTTTCAATGTGGAAAACATTGAAGGATCTATATCAGAACAACAGCGATTAGAGGAAGCTGGCGCTGAACAACAAGATTTGGAAAATCAAGTGTGAAAAGCGCGACACGATCTCTACATATCTAAACAAGCTCACCACCTACAGGGATGAGCTTGGAAATGTAGGAATCACAACATCCGATGATGACATGGTGAGTCTTGCTCTGCTTGGTCTTGCTAAGAGCTGGCATAGCTACCAAGACTCGGTAAATGGAAGAGAGAAACTGCTAGATTGGGAACGATTATGGTCAAATCTGATGCAGGAGGAGATAAGGAGAAGCACCAGAGATGGTTCTTCATCCAGGGAGGATGAAGAAAATTGTGCCTTAGCGAGTAAGGAAAAGAAAGGGGAGGAGAAGGATTCTCATCCCAAATCAAGTTCTTCCCATGGTGGGAAGAATATTAACAAATCGAAAGTGTGATGCTTTCATTGTCATGAGGTGGGCCATTATGCAAAAAACTGTCCATTGAAGAAATCCAAGATGGGATCCAAGGAAGGATTTGAAGCTGAGGCATTGGCCTCATAGTTCGAATTAGAATTTACCCTCATCGCATGCATGATTTCATCGATGATGGGTTGTGGTTGGTTTCTTGACAATAGAGCCTCATTCCACATGACCAGCGATAAGAGTTTGTTCAGTACCTTGGAGGAGAAATACCTTCAGATACTCACAGTGATGGGTAATAATGAAAAGTATAGTGTTTCAGGTGTGAGCACGGTTTATTTTTAAAGGGAACATGGAGCTCGCATTACCTTGACAGATGTGAAGTATGTGCCAGGACTGAAGAAGAACTTGGTATCAATCGCGATGCTGGAATACAAAGGCTATGATGTAGTCTTCAGTAAGGGAAAGGTTTTCCTTAAACACATCACCACGAGATAGGTGAAGCAAATCGGTTCACGAGTCAAGAACCTGTATGCTCTTGAGGTTCAAGATGCATGCAAAGCCTTGAGGAACAAGGCAATTGTTGGAGACTTGGTGGTTGAGAGGGAGAGTACATTACCTCTCAACATGCAGTGCCAAAAGAAGTCTCAGCCAATTTTGGAAGAGCCACAATTGGTGAAGCAGCTTCAGGAGGTTGTGGAGCAGCCACATCTGGAGAAGCCGAGAGGAGATCGAGTGGAGGCATCCACTCATGCAGAGACCTCCAATAGGGGGGAGCCAAGTGGGAAGAGGGATCACATGCATCCATACCTCCATGTAGGAGGTGGGGTGATGTGGAGTGATAGTCCCAAGAAGGCTGAAATAGGGGTAGGATCTTTGAGGTACCCAAGCTCTTTGATTAGACCTTGCTACGGGAGCCCCGATGAGGAGTAGCAGGACTAGCTGAGTGGGTAGAGATAGATGAGGATGGAGCGGCAGAGGGAGCTTCAACATAAGAGGGTGTTTTTAGCCCAACAGGGAGGTCAGTTGGGAGATCAGTTACTTACTTCTCAGTAACTGAATTGCAGTGCAACATTGGGTAGCACGATGCAACATGATGAGAGGAGGTGCAGTGCGAATGATGCTGGGAGATAGGACCAGTAGCAGCACGGATGCAGTAGGAGGAATCAGTGGGATTGATGCAGTCAGAGATCAAAGTGACAGAGGCTAGAGCAGTCAGATACTGAAGAGCACAATGGTGCAGAGTTTTTTAGTTGACAAAGGCAATAGCAATCAGAGACTTTGATGACAGAGGCATCATTCAGATTCAGGTTGGATATTTTTTGTTTCTAGAGTTGCTAGAGCAACAACACTAGGGAAAAGTGCTGCATGCAAAACATTCCAAAGGTTCAGGATCGGGTTCGAGTTGAATGCCTTCCTTGTTGAGAGGGAGTGTTGAAAATGGCAACAAGAAATGCTAAAAATAGAAATTCTATAAATAGCATTTTAGGTATGAGTGTTGGATATAGCAACAAGGAATGATAAAATAGAAATGCTAAAAATAGCATTGCTATAAAAAGCATTTCGGGATAGATTCCAATTTTAAATAGTCCCTGAATTAAAATAGAGAATTAAAATTCGAATTTGATCTTAACAGTTGTTTAAAAAATAAAATTAATTCATCTTGAGTTAATTAGTTGGAGAAAATCAAACATGAAGTCTATGTGAAGACATGCAACAGTTTTCCCTTTGATTGAGGAAGTTATCCCTTAATTAAAGTGATTAGGATGAGTTGTGATTTGAGTTGTAATTAGTTAGCTCAGTTAACTGAGTTAAGTCTAGTTAGATTAGTTCCAACAATTTGTGGAACTGATTGTGAGTTCACTTAGTTAATGCATGCACGCATGTAACTAGTTGACTTTAGATAACTGAATATTCTCTCATAAATAACTCATGCATGTTAGTTTGATCAGAGACCCAGCATAGATCAGAGGAAGGGATAGTGTACTATCAGTTGGAGGAATTTTCCTATATAGGAAACTCATCCATGCAGAAGGAATTATCTCCTTCAGGATTGCGCAGTTATTTCAGAGGTCAGTGTTGTGTGTGAGGTGAGAATCACACAAGTTGCAGCTGGAGGACCCAGGAGAAACTGCGCAAGGAAATAGGAGGCTTGGAGGATTGAAGGGAGGCATATGTGTTGTCTATTCTGTCTATGAGCAACAATGAGGGATTGTACTGAAAGCTGGACAGCTTGAGAGCTAAAGCTTTGTGTAATCTTGAGATATTTCCACTTGTATGATAATACAAATAGCGGGGTTTTTAGCTAAGGCTTTCCCCAGAGTATTCTTCTGTGTTTCATGTGTATGATTTCTTCTTCTCTGTTATATGTGTTCCGATTGATCTTGCTCAAATTGATTAAGCTTCCGCAAAGTTTGATAGTAGAAGCAGATCAAGTATTTTTCTTTAGTTACATTTCATTATCAGGTGATCTACAGTGAGAATTTCTACATGGTATCAGAGGTAGCTGATCCATAGAGAAATTTCTACATGCAACACTTATTTTTAATTTCGATAATTGAAACGTAGAATTGCGACACTTAGAACACAAGTTGTGACACGTGTTGACTGTGACCAGAAAGAGCACTTAGTTATGGGAATGTGTCTAGTGCATATCCTTATATACCCTATAATGTAGAAGAAGAGTGTGCTAGACCTAACTCTAGTGATTTTCAAAGGTGTGACACATACGAGAGTTGAAACAATTAAGGCAAAGACTAGCGATAGCAATAAAAAATGAAAATGACACTTGCAAAATCTAAAGAAAGGGAAAGCGACACATGTTGGAGAGAATATAAAGTGAAAATGAAAATTGTTAAAGCAAAAGCGATAATCGTGAAAGTGAATGTGACACTTGTGAAAGTAAAGGTGCACAAAAGTGACAGTGGAGAAAACTCACTAGGATGATGACACAACTACAACCAAAAGTGAGAGAGACTGTCAAAAGATGTTGTTCACTGACTGTCAACATAGGTTATGTAGTGCACTTTTCTTATGGGTTGCACATTAACTTGTAATTGAGCATTGTGCAAGCTCTAATTCTAGAAACTGTGTAAGGCTTACTCTCAAGAACTATGCAATATGTGTTTAAGCTTGCATAGATAGAAGCGCATTTATGAGTTCATCAAAGGTTGAGCATGTGTGAGCAAGAGAATTTGACACTTAGAATCTGAGAAGAAGACTTAAGTGCTTAGCAAACATCAACCAATCATGAAGGGACCAAGGAACGATAGATAGTAAATTCCTAAGTAGGCTCCAAAATTCAAGTATAAGACAAATTTTGGAGGGTGTTTGCAACGTCAACAGTAGTATATACCCAAATTATGAATTTGTCAAATGAGATAGATAGGTAAGATGTGGGAACTATTAAAACCCATAATTGGGTCCAACCAAATCTCCACATTAGACCCAATACAAATATACCACTGGATATTTCTAATGAGCTAATTTCTAATCATTCATAATTCCTCACCAAATGTATGAGGCCAATGACGATGATCTGGCCCCACCTTTGATCCAAACCTTTAGGGTTAAACTTTTTAGGTTTTTTTCCCTGACGATATCCTGCTAGGTGCTTGATCTAGCCAAGGCCCTCCACAAAGTTTTAACCCCTAATCCCTAGCCAAATTTTTCAATATCCAACATGCCCCAACCCTAGGATAAAAAATATATCCAAATTTGTGAAATACATAAAGATGGTATATTATAAATTCATGATTGTATATGAGAAAGAGGCTAACAATTTTCATTTTGATGAAAGAAGAGGTTTTTATAGTCTGGAGTAGCAAATTCACACAATGTTAGTCTCTATTTTTCATGCATATGGAATCTAGATTCCTTTAGTGATTCTTATCTTCCACCACTCCTTATTTTTGTTAGTAAATATTATGAATTTTGAACTATTAATATGAGAACGAAATTACTTTCACAAGAGCTATGGGATATTGTAGGGAACAGGTTTGAAGAACTCACAAATGAAGTAGCCTATGAGGCCATGACACAAGATCAAAGGGATCAACTTATATTTAACAAGAATGATGATGCAACAATGTTCTTCCTCATTCAAAATTGTATGAATATAGTAGTATTCCCAAGATTAAATTAACAACTAGGGCTAAAGAATCTTAGGACGATATTATGAAGATATCATATAGTGAAAACGGGAGCAACATTAATCAACATCGAGTTGAGCCATAGAGCATTGTAATTGTTAATGAAGCACCCATTGTAACAGGAGAAGTGGAATATTTTCATATTGTAGAAGTAATATGAGACATTATGGAAGGCTTTGTCGAAATAGAAGAAGATACACAAGACATGGAGAGTACAAGTGTCCTAAACACTACCAATTTTTTTTTGAAAAAAAAAAAATCCCTATACAAGATGCAAAGTATCAACATGATGTAGAAAGTGAAGTCCACTGGAAAATACTCATGCATATGATGAAATTGAAACTGCCTTTGAGAAACAATAATAGTTGAGAAGAATTTGGCAGTGAAATTTGAATTTGATTATGAAGTTGAATTAGTTTTTCTCCAAGAGTGGCTTGCAAAGCCAATGGATGATAAAGATGAAAGTGGTTATGAAAATGTTATCATATATATAACATAAAAAGGAATATAAGAAATGAAAGGAAATTGTAAAAATTGTTGAATTTATTGTAGCAGTAGATAAGGAGATGAAAGAAAATAAAGATATTGTTTTTTATCTTACAGAGGTTGATAAAAAAACATAATCAACAATAGATAAGGTACAACTAGATGTAAAATAAGAAATAGATAAAGACAACATTGAAGATGAATAAATATTGAATAATAAGGCAAGAGACTAGAGTAAAGTTGAAGAACATGAAAAAACATGCAGAATATAAAGTTTGGAGCAAAAAGAAGAAAAATTTGATGCTACATCGAGTTGAGAACAACCTATAACAACATGCAGAGGTAAAAGAAGGTTTTGAATTGATCTAAGTATTGTAAGGCAAGATGAGATTTAAATTAGCAAGAAGTGATGTCTGTGATTAAGGGGGAGTGTTGGAGTATGTTCGATTTTAGATTTAGATTAGAAAGAAGGGATGTTAGAGAGCCATAGCTCTATTATATTCTATTGTATGTTATTGTGTGGTAATATTGAGTGTTTAATTGCTACAACAATCTTGTTTACTCTTTTATCCTTCATTTTTTAACTCAACCAATGCCACAATTGTAGCCATTCCCCTACAGATAATGATAATGAAATTTTATGGGAAGCAATTTGTAAATTTTGAGTTAGAATTTGAAATATAGTTTGGTAAAAAGTTATGAACTTAGTCACATAATCAATTCAAATCCAAATAGCTTAGAATCAGATAATATTGGATCATGATAATAGTTATGAGCGATAACGCATTTAACATTGTGCTAGTTACATAATCAATTAAAATTCAACTACGTTGGGATTATGATAATAGTTTGTAAGTGATAAATCATTCAACATCATTTATTGATTGTAATTGAGATGGAGGGAAATATAAATACTCATCGTCAAATTAGTAAATATGAAATTGGAATTCAAGAAGATTTATAGAGTGAATGAATAGTAAAACTTAAATATTAAATTTGTCAAGCCGAGATGGTAACTCCCAAATTGGATTCATCTGCATTAATGTAAACATGACTATATAACATGGGGAGGTGTGAACTTTGGGATTCTTATCTCAAGGTCACTTCCTATTCTATCTCTTCATTTTTCTTTATTTACAAATTTACAAATTTTTCACCCAATCCTTGAGGATTAGGTGTCTAACATCTCCCTCCCCCCTACCACCCCACCGTGACCCCCATAATATGAAGTGGTGTTTATAAGTCCAAGCATCATTCTGAATCTTCCAAAATTTTCTCTTCTAAGTGCTTTGGTGAAGATATCTATAATTTGCTCATTTGTGGAACAATGTTGTAAATCAGAATAGTTTTGGCCTCTATATGATGTTGAATCAAATGATACTTTGTGTTGATATGTTTGGTTCGATCAAAAAATTTGCGATTATTGGCCAAATTAATTGCAGAAGTATTGTCAATCTAAAGGGGAGTAGAGTTCACCTGTTTCTCCTACAAGTCTTCAAGAATTTTCTTAAGACACACAATGTCCTTGGTTTCTTTTGTGGTTGCCACACATTCTCCTTTGTTGTGGAACCTGTTGGAACTAACTATTTGTATGACCTCCAAGAGATGGCTCCTAATCCAAATCTCATAACAAAGTCTAAAGTAGACACTCTGTTTTCCTTATCTCTCCCAAAGTTTAAATCAAAATATCCAATCAAGCTAAAGTCATCCACCTACGTATTTTTGAGTCCAAAGTATTGAGTTCCTTTTTAGTACTTTAAAACTCTTTTTGCATCAAACTAATGTACTTCACAAGGCTTTTGCATAAACTTTCCAATAGCGAATGAAATATCTAGTCTAGTAGTGGTGATGTAAATATGACTTCCCATGAGTTGTCTATACTTAGTTCAATTGTCAAATTCATTTCCTTCTTTAGATGTGAGCTTCAAATGTTGTTCCATTGGAGTGGACAAAGGATTGCATCCAACCATGCCAAACTTGTTCAACAATTCTCCAATGTACTTCTTTTGAGAGAGGAATATATACCTTTGATGTTGGGTCACTTTAATTCCCAAGTATTACTGAAGGTGTCCTAATTTTTCTATCTCAAATCCTTTCTTCAACTCTTTCTTTATGGATGCAATATACTTTTCATTGTTCCTTGTTATTGACAGATCATCTACATATATTACAAGATAGACAATAGTTTTCTAACTTTCTTGACAAATAAAGTTGCATCATCAAGATTAAAGTATTTTCATACTAGGCTTGTAGTGCTTATTTTAGGCCATATAAGGATAAAGGCCTCAAGCCATAATCTCTAATTGTGTGCATCTTCCTATGATGCAAAATATATAATATAATAAGGAAACTACTTCATTTGATCTCACCTTGTCATTTCACAAAGATATAAAGTAGGATAAGATAAAATAAGATTTTTTATTTTTTATTTTTTATTTTTTCCAGCAAGGAAAAAACCAACAGACTTGCATTAAAAAATATATGATTGTTTGCATAGTTCAATACCTTCTATAATGTATCATAATAGCTAAAGTTTAAATTGCATATTCCCCTCAAAAAACACAAATAAGACATCCATTCAAAACATGTCCAAAATATATGTCAACTACAGAGTTTTCTTTCTATATTCTAATCTAATGAAAAATAGAAACCAGTGAGAGAGTATTTGGATTCCTCATCATTACGAAAATAGATTAAGCAAAAGGAATGATTCCAACTTCCTAGAATTGGCGTTGAAGTATGACACGTAGTTGATTTCTCTCAGTTTTTTAAGGTGTCCAACCTTTGAAAGAGCATCTACTACACCATTTTGTTCCTTGTAAATATGTGCACAATGAATTTCATGGAAGAGAATCATCAGGGATCTGATTCTCTTCATCTAGCTAGAGAGAGATGGTTGTCCAAAAGATGTCTTCTTTAGAGCCATTCAATCACCACATTTTAGTTGCCAAATATCTCAATATCATCTATTTTTAATACATCTTGCACAAAATAATAAACCCCATAAAGCCATAACTTCAACCCTTGTATTTGAATCAACACCACCTGAACAACTACTGAAATGGATATACACACATGGACATATAACAATATAAACACCACAACAGCATGCATTATGCATTATGATCAACTACTCCATTAAAAAAAACCAATAGAAAACTTTCTCCAAACATCATAAGTTGGATATTTCTGGATCCTTGGTGTTTCATTTTTTGCCCAATTTCCATATAATAAACATTGATTTTCATGCACATACTAAATACATCTGGATTTTTGTCTTCGAATAAAGCAGCATTCCTACATTGCCAAATTCCCGACATATTCACCCTTCCCTTCCTCTGCTACAGACAAGAAATAAACCCGTAAGCATGCTTTACTTGGATTTGACCCTATATCATCATCCCATCCCATGGATACATGTCCTCGTTCTCATTTAAAGAAATACCTGCCATAATAATATTGTCTCGCCATCCAACGAACATCCTCCACGTTAGATAACTTCAAATGAATCCACCCCTTATGAATCATTTTCACCTCAGGTGGAGACTGAACGAAAGGAGCAACATTCTGCAAAACCCAAGACCGAAGGGTTTGAATATTAAACCTTCGGCCCTGAACATTTCCCACTAGCGATGAGGAAGCCAAAACCCGATCTCGCTCCATTCGAACAACTCAACCCAAAACCAGAGTCACAGGAGGGAGATTTTCTGGTGAACGTAGCGTATCTTTTTTATGTCAGGCTTGAAGAAGTTAGAGCTTTTACTAAGACACATACCAGAGCAGGGTATCATTTGATACCCGCGGGAAAGTGTCTGCGAAATAGAATTAACATGGGGTTGTGCGAACAATGGATGAGAGTGATTTGGGACAGAAGAGTAAAGTTTATTTCCTGGCAACGAAATACTGGCCCGACTTGATAAAATCGGTCGAGTGCCCCCATTGAAGCCCATGTTGAAACCCTCACCGCCTGAAACCAACTGCTGGTTGTTTTGAAGGAGGTAAACTATGGAGAGACGTCTGGAGGGACCTGAACACGAGAGCAGAGCAATTGAACCGAGATTGCAACCCAGAGAGCCTTGATGGGTGTCCAAACCCTGATTCGAGACTGATACATATGGGGACATGAGGGGAGTAATGGGGTTAGGAGGGGAATCACAGTCCATTGAGAAAATTGGGTAATCAGGGGAACAACCAGGAGTGGGGAACAAAGAGGACCCAGAGCACAAAGGAGAGCAAGCCAAGTTTCTAAGGGAGGATACAAAAATGTCGGTCACAGGTGAAAGTTCAAGCTCGTAGTCAAAGATCTCCACCTTGTCCATAAAAATCAAAGTAAAAACATGAAATTACCAAGAAAAAGCATCGCCTGTGACCGAGCGAACCCACCAACAAGCGTGTAAATAAAGCAGCAGTTTATAACGCGACTTTTTGAAATCTTTTCTGGCGGATTTTCCTGGTCAAAATCCGGTAGCAATTCATTGGAACCCCAAGTTTGATAGCTAGTTTCTGCACAATCAATGGCTCCCAGGGGTTTTTCAGGGCGCTGAATCCAAATATGCAGTTAAAAAACCATTTTAACTGCTAAAAATCAAGATTTAACCTCATTTCTTCCGCCGGATTCCGTCACCGGATTCTCCAAAAAGTCGCATTATAGACAACTCC